>JARUHE010197906.1:0-13579 GCA_031471125.1 Archaeomysis grebnitzkii | reverse complement strand
TATAATATTACATTTATAGTAGCATATAATATGTTCATAGTATCTATATAAATGCAGAGCTACTTCATTCAACGAAAGTGAAATCTAAATAGCAAAAAATCTCCATTTACTATTTTATTTAAAAAAAATTATAATGACGTTTGTCATTTTGATTTTAAATAAAGCATTTTATTTCTAGATTTTCTAGCTATTCAAAGTATTTAAAGTTTGATTAAATGCAATAAGTTTGCTATCTAAGGACTGCAACATTTATTAAATAGATAACATTATTTTCTTAAATGTTTTGAGGCGTTAAAAGATAAACTATTTATTTATTAAACTGTTTATATTAAACTCCTCTTCGTAATGTCTATCCTCAAGTCCTTTATTTGGAAAATTATTTATCAAAAATATTTTCAGAGATATGAAAGAACCAAATTTGTTCACCACTCAACTTGTATGTTTACTTAAGATGTACTTACATGGTTCAAATTGCCTGCAAATCATTAGTTCTCCTTAAGGTGACTTAATGCATAGCTGATGTGACTGAATCAATAAGGCATTGACTCTAAGGTCCTTTGCTGTGACCCTCTGGACTCAAGAAGTCCTAACTATATTTTTCTTCACTTTATTTTTATGTTCAATATTACGATGTACTTGCTCTCGTTTGTTATTCATAAGCTGTAAGGTAACTCTTCTTGGATTTGTATTTATATCAAAAGGCAACATCAAAAATATATATATGAACGGGTGTATGTTCGACGCTGCACATGGTAGTTAACAACAAAAAGCAACTGTTATATAAAGTTATATGCACAGCCGTCAGTCATATCTATACTTTATTAAGAACAGAGATCACATTTAAAGGAGACGCGGCAAGTTCATTTCTTAATTTGTGCAGCATCTTCAACCGATTAACTGGCGTTGATTTAAAAGCAGAAATTTCGTTGTGCCATGCTTTCCAGCTAAAAAAACATAAGGAATACATACCAGATGCAATTAAGATTTGATAGTATTGGCACAGTGCACTAAATTCTTTACCACACTGTGGTTTGATATTCTTTCAACTTGGCCAAAACTATGAAGATGATACTCGCTGATTGTTCAGGGATCCCATTAGATTCTTGCGGTACGGATTTCTTTTTAAGGTTGATCACCGCTTTTCATCACACGTGTGAGAGTATTTTACAATCCCACAATACAACCACAAGGTCCTTTTAATGAGGTTGTTGTCATGTTGAGCACCAATGCCAAATCATAGAGGTTATGCCACCTTTTATAATATTAAAAAGTATACTAATGCTAAACATTTAATGTCCTGTGTTCTCTAAACCATGCAAGACTTTTCAATGCGCGTGTTGTCGTGTTGAGCATGGATCTACAATTCTACAATTCTAGATATTAGGCCAAAGTACCCAAATGCAACCACAAAAGTTTTTGATACTCGCCTACGCGCAATGGTTCATGGTTCCTAGAAGAGTTTGCCATATTTATATTCTTTTAAAGTTTTCTGATTCCCTGAAACCCTGAAAATTGTTTTTACAGAAGAGTTTTTAGAGGATAGGGTCCCAAGGTCTCCACATCTTGTCTTACGTGAGAGATATATGGAGGACGAATCTGATTTTTTTTCAAGGCGGATTTATTTTCGGCTTGGTTATATTTTTATGCATTTGTTATTTCTAAATTATGCTTCTCTTGACTATATTTGTTTATATGTAGTCTACACATGTGAAAGTCAAACAAAATTGTTTTTCTGTGTGGGAATACAACTGAGAAACTATTTTCGTGATGAATGTCTAGCTTTCATTTATTCATATCATAACTTTAAGAATTTTTAAAGAAAATGTGTTTACTATTATAATATTGATTTTTATGGAAATTGTATACCCAAAAATAATTCTACAGTGCAAAAGAGTAATTATTTTTTTCATAAAATTGGGAATATCTTTTTATGTATTTTTGTGTTATGAAAAACTATTTCAATTTAAATACCAATTTAGCCAATTTGAGTTTCCTGACGCAGCTTCATTCAATCTTATAAATAACGAACTAAAATTTATTACAAAAACAGATTTTTTATGTACGCTGATTATTTTTTTATAAATGCAAATTATAATAACTTTTTTAACATTGATCAGTTACGCCAAAAATAATATTTTTAACTATTGAAAACATTATTTATGTTCACTAGGTAAAGTAGAATATATAATTTTCTTACAAATAAATATATTTAAAACAAGTTTAATATAAAAAGTGAATATTTTTACAATTTATTTAATATTTTAATATAATATAGACATATCAATAATTAAATATACTTGTTCTATTAATAAATATGCTCATTATATTAATATCATACAAATATATTTATAATACCATATAAATATGTTATTTATATTAATAAATATGTTTATTATATTAATAAATATGTTTATTATATTAATAAATATGTTTATTATATTAATAACATATAAATATGTTTGTTTTATTAATAAATATGTTTATTATATTAATACCATATAAATATATTTTGTATATTAATAAATATGTTTATTATATTAATATAGCAATAAATAAAGGCTCAACATTTATTGTTTCATAAATATGTTTTGATACCAAAGTAGATCACTTGGTGATGCCATTTCGATAAAAAAGTAATTTATAGACCAAAGACGCTTATAATTATGGACAAAGTGAGTAACATTACCAACGATAAATTAGTCCAGCAAAGGAAGTCTGCAATCAGATAAACTAACCAATTAATTCCATGCTTAAGTACACCATTTATAAACATGATTAAACATGTATTAACCAACTTTTTTGCATGCCTATTTATTCAATTATAAGAAACCAATAATTAGATTCGTTTTCACTATTACTTTATAATATAATTATTTTTGTATTGTTTTTATATTTTTATGATGACACTATATTTCATCAGATCAAATCAAATTTACAATTATGTTTTCATAATAAAGTGGTTTGATAAATTTTTTATTTTAAATTATAGCTTTAAATATATTTTGAACTCAAATGCATTTTTCAACTTAATAAGTTGTAGTTATGTTGCACAGTTTGTAAGACTATGAATATAAATGAAATTATCTAATTGTAATGTCCATGAAATATGAAATTTAACAAATAAATATCCCTATTTAAACTAACTCACGTTATTCATTTTAATACTGATACATGTAATGTCCCTTTCACACCACAAAACATTTCATCTTTACATGAAAGTTATTATTGTCTTTTTTCAATAAAAATGCATTAAAACAAAATAAAATTCCTTCCCAAAATGATGACTTACCTTCAACTTGACTTCGACATCAACGCCATAAAATGTGACATCATGAACTTCTGCCTAACCTGCAATTACCATCGTGGTGAAAAATTGCATTTCCTCGGAATCCCATGAAAGAGGTGCGTCGTGAGGCTTTTTATCAAATCCCGACGAGCAAATGTTGCTTTTAATTTAGTTCAATTTATTTATACTTCCTCTTTAATTGTTGAATAAACATTTTTGTTAACAATGCAAATGTTTGAAAGTAGTTTTATAAATTGAAACTAAATTAAATGCCGTTCACATTGAATTTAAAGAAGACATGCAGTCATTAAAGAGTAATTTCTTGCCTGCCATTATGAACTGTTTATCATAAGCGTCATGCAATTATCGTCTTTATCCAAACTTTGCCAATTCTTATCTTCCAGACTTTTGCCAGCTAGTTTTGTTCACCATTTCTAAATTATTTATTTTTTTAAAAATCTTTGATTTCAGTTTATTATGAAATAGGATTTGGTTCATAAAAATATTTTGTATAAAATGTAATTATATGTAAAAATGTTTACAATTTGTTCGACTCTACAGGTTAGTTTATCATGTTATCATAGGATTTTATGTGATTTATGTTTTTTTGGTTCTAATTTTTTTTTCTGTATAAAATAATTATCTTTGAAATTTGATATTACGAAACGTGTTATAAAAGAAATTAAACTCTTAACAGCTAAATCTATCTTAAACTTAAACATTATTTTTGTATTAAAGGTTGTATTTTTACTACTTACATTGCTTGAACCAACTGTATTTACAAAAATAAATACTCTCTACTGAACATGTGTACTCATTATACCCTTAAATAACTATTTGTTATATGTCAGTGATAAATATCTGAGCAATAATCAAATTATTTCGGTGAGCACCGGACTTGGGCAAACTAGTTGAATATCATAAGTTCATATGAAACTACAAAGCTCATCAAATTAGTATCGCCTTCAATAGTATTTCTAATGAAAACTTGAATATTAGTTTTATAAGAAAACCTAGGCATGTGAAGCTAAGAAAGAGGTATACATAGTCATGCGATGTTTGTAACAACAAGCTATAAATGTAGATCTTAGACAATAATATTTTCATTCTTCTGTCTATGCTTAGGTTCATACCCAGTCAAAATTGATCATTGGAGAAAATATGTTTTATCTTTAGGTTATCTATGATTCCCAATGATATATATTTCCATTATGTTTACGAGATTGACACGAAGGACGTTGATAATTATTCTCATTTACCATTGGATTTTAATGTTTGAATATAATTATACAGAATTATCTGAAAACACAAATTCTAATTTCTATTTTTCTAAAGAAATGTATATACCTAGAAAATACCTAGAAAAATTGCCCAAAATATTTGTTTGCATTAAATTTTATAAATTTTTATATATAATAATCATCCATAAAGTAATGATAATGATACATGTCGATAATGCTACGATACAATATATATATATATAACACTAGGATAGTTTGCTGACTAATTAAAACCTATGTATTCGCATTTATATTATGGTGCAGCTTGTTAAATTTTCTGGCACTGATTTTCTACTATAGTGATAGTATTTTCAACCTAAAACAATGTTACCACCTACTCTAGGTTAAGTAATTTCAACTTTCCAGCTCTCAACCTCTCTTAAGTTTTTTGTGATGGTGGTTGCAAATACCTGCGCTATACCAAGACTACATAGCCGGTTATACAAATGGGTAACCACTCTACGGCTGCAGATGTTTTCCAATGGTTGTATATAAGCCCGGAAATAATTACTAGCAGCAGTAACTCTACCTATCGTCCTAGGATCACATTGGAGTAGGTTGTTTTGAATCAACTTTGTGGACTTATGGCCAAAATATTTAAATTTATTGTTTGGCTGTTTGTATTTTAAGCTTTGTTTATAACTTTATTTTATTAAAATCAACAATAAAAGTTGTTTTACTCTCAACCTTGTAAAAACATGTTTAGGCTGCGACCTGATAATAAATGATTAACAACACAAGAACAAACAAACATAATTTTTTATTTTATTATAATTAATCTTTGTAAATTATTTAAACCAAAACAGTTTTTTACAAAATATTTTTCTCAATTTGGTCGTAGCCTTTTAAAGGACATGGCGATGACCTGAAGTAATTAATGGTTCGTATGATGGAAACTTTCATCTCTATTAATCAATTAGAAATTAATTTTCTAAACTAATCATAAGACCATCTTCTACATAATTATAATGTCCATAAATAATCTTTCATTTTCTTCTAACAATTTGTTAAGCTTCAAAGATCAATTTAGTTTACTTTTTGAGCTTTGTTTAAAAAAAGTACAAGGTAAGTTAGCCTACAAAAGTTATTTTGGAAATAGTAAAGCTAATATATTGTTGTTATTTTTAGATTTTTACAAGTTTTTTCCTATTAGGTTTGATTTATTTAGTGAATTTGGTATTTATCTAAGCTATCTATAATGAAAAATAATTTCTTATCTGATTTGTTCACAATCTTCTTATTAAATTTGTTATAAACAATTTGTTCATTATCCCAAACTAATTTGTTTATCTGCTTCATTCACAGCCTTTGTATAACATTTTTATAAGCAATTTAAATTAAAATGTTTTTACGTTACCTTGAACCGTATAATTTTGTTATCAAAAGATAAAACCATTTTGTTAATGATCAATATTTTTAAAATCATTAAATGTTAATGAATTTGTAAGTGTTTTGACAAATTATGGAATTAATTAAAGTTATTATCTTTGACCATATAGCACAATAGGATCGTTCTAAAAAATCTCCACAACAATATATTTTGCCTAGTTTCAAGAACGGTCCCTTCCTATAACAAATGAGCTGCCAGCTTTTTCTTAATTTGCTAAGTCATTTCGATACGATCTTCATATAATCTATTATCTTGAGATATTCTTAAAAATAATTTCTGAAACTAATAATGTTTAATAATTAAAAAATTGTTATCAAGTACTGTACAATATACAGTATACATTTTGTTAAAAACATTTTACACAACCATTAATGTAATAAATAACAAGCACAAGTAAATGCTACGCATTAAAAGCTGTGTTTGTATGTTGAAAAGGTTTTTAAAATTGTGTAATTTTTTCATAAAATGCTTTGTATTATTCATTTGTTTTCAATACAATTATTTCCAAACCTTCAAAAATTAACTGGTTAATCATGAATTTGATGATAAATTGGTCAAATCTATAAGCTCCTAAAACCCCTATTAATTAAAAAAAATATAAATATCAGGAAAAAATTCCTTCGGACATTTTTCCTTAGAATTTCAAGTGTTTTCATTTTGTTCAAATAAATTTTTCTGTAAACCTTCAAATAAAAATCTCTGTTAACCATGAGTTTCAACTTTCATATAAAATGTATTTTAAAATAAGTAAATACTCATTTCAGAAAAAAAAATCCTTAGTGTAAAATGTTATGTTCTTCATTTTCATTTAAGCACACTTTTCTGTAAAATAAGCTTATGTTATTATTTTGAAAACAATGGCAAAAGCTTGGCCACCACCCAAACGACAACATTCAAACTATTTGTATGCTTCTTTTTACATACTAATAAGGTTAATTAAAAAAAATAAGAGATTTTCTTTATTATTATTGTAGAAGGAGAACACACAAGGTAGATGGTTATGTTTAGCTACTAAAACAATACTTCCGTTGCAGAATTGAAGCTTAGAGAAAATCAGAACACGATATATTTTGTGAACAAAATATATCGTAAAGTATTCAGAATTAACTGAATACTAACTTTAAGTTACACATCAACCTTTCCTAGAATCTGAAGATCGTTATTCTTCCTTTTGAATCATCAGTATGGTTCGTCTCATCATAATTCACTGTGTGGTGTATCATTATCATTCACAGATTGTTCTAAGGTTAGTTCTGGGTGTATTCCATGTAGAGGTATTAGGCCAGCGTAAAAAGGATGCAATAAAAGTTTTAAGTTTTAATTATATTTACCATTTACATAATTCATACAGCAAAACTAGCTGTATAAACCCACTACACTACATTTTAACAAATACGTGTTATGTGTAAAGACACTATCGACACAAGAAGATCGATTAGAGCCAGTTTGTATTTATATATCAATTTAGTTAACCTATGATATTTGAGAACAACAATTTCTCCTTATAAGGTAATGGTTTGTTATACTTCATCTCCGATTAGTCAGTGTCTTATTATAGAGAAGTTTGAGGAGTGTTACATCAGAGATTGAATGACAAGTTGTTTCTCTCTCTACACTGGGTACATCAAATGCGTAAAAATCGAGCTTCCTCAAGTCTCTCGGTCTGTGATGTAATACCACCAAATCCTCAAGATAGCGAGGTGATAGGCCATTCAAACATTTTTACATGCACCATCATCAACATTTTAAATTCAAGTCAAAATGGCACGCGAAGTTTGATTTGGCTTGTTATATTTCTTAAACCATTAAATAGAGAAATCAATTATCATTCGATCAGTATATTATTTATATAAAAATTCATACTAATTGGGTAATATTTACAGTCTATAATCTGGTAACCTCAACTATTTAAACCGTTTGCAAATTAACACGTTGGGGGGTAATTTTAGAATAATTTAGGGTAATGTTGGGGGTAATTTTATTTGTTTCAATTATTTTTACACAATTCCAATGAAGAAGAAACTCATTTTATGAGCAAAAAAAGAATCTTTCGAATATTCGAAGAACGGTTCGTAATTGAATTTTTTTGTAGATGAGACATGCAAATTTAAATGCATTTTCTGGAAAACTATGTTTTTTTTTATAAAAAAGTCAACCAATCTTTTTTATTTATTAACCTATTCTAAAAACATTCACATTTTAATCAGCATTTATTACCCAAACTTTTGTCGCAGGTTATTTTGGCCATACATTTATGTTGAAAAATTATTTAATTAAAATTGCCAAAAAATTATAATTTTTTTAATGTGCCCACCAAAACGGAAAATCATATACAAATAAAACTATAGAAGGTACGTCCTCCTTATATATGCAAGAATGTGATGTGAGTAATTAAGATCTCTGTCTTGAACAACTTAGGAGCTCTCTTCTCTCAAATATACCCCAAGAAAGTGTCAAAAACGGGCAAAAATGTAGATGAGAAAAATAATATATACTTGGTTTCATCATCATACATTGGAACTCTTTGTGTCTCGCTCATCCAATCTTCTATTGCTTTCAGAGCCTCCTTAGCATCCTCTTCCCTGTACTTCAACCCCTTCCTGTGTTTCTTCATGTAGTTGATAACCGTCTTTCTTGCAAAAAGAACGAACAATATCGCATGTCATTTGAAAAGTTTGGTTGGTCTAAATTGCTCCAGCCACTGGTCTGAATTGCCCTACAACAGGTAAGGATAATTTTAAGACTTAGATGTTAGCTAAGCCAACATTCTTAGTCATTGAACGTCACCTTAAATCAGACGTCCTGCAGGCCTTTATAAGATTGACTCTTGCGATATTAACTAACGATTAGTATTACTTTCTGGCAGGAAAATATATTTATATCCGAACATACAACCTAGACAAAAATACCACTACGTTTACCCTTGATTAATATATAAATAATTTGTATATATGTATGCCATCTACAGAAGAAAGTTGGGACCACTAGGTTCAATACCTACCATAGAAACCCTACCTAAGTAAAGAAAACCTTAGGTGGTCTGAATGAACATAAAAATAACATTAAGGGTTGTAGGCCTCCTCAATTATAACTTCAAAGTATTCTAAATCTTATGGCATAAATTGTTCGTGCACTCAATGGTTAAAGAGAAAATTTACCGAAGTACTAAAATACATTGCAATTGGCAGTGCAAATAACTTGTATTGTACATGACTAATTCGTTAGGATAGAGTTTTTGGATTCCATTTAAAAATAAAATTAAAAAATAATTTCGTTAATAGAAACTAAATTAGTATCAATAACAAATCAACAACAGCAATAATAATAAACAACATCAATTTCTGGATGAGGAAACGTCTTCGAATAATAAACTAAACTAAATAATTATTCACTAATTACGTTTAATTATCGCGAATCTATTTTACTGTTTCGATTATAGCGCAATTATAGACTGAATGTTAATATAATTTCATTATAATATTTCTATCGAATAATTTGATAAGCCTGTTCTCCTTGACTGTACATCTAATTGTTTATTTATTATGGTATTCATCTCTTCATTATGTTAGTAAAATGTTACAGCAAATACTTTGGCAATTTTTAAATACGATTTGATAAGGACATGTGTTAATATTTAAATACTTAAACAATTAAAAAATTCACATATTTAAATAGTTGAGACATTAAATTATTCAAGTAAATATATCATTAAATTATTTAAATAAATAAGACAATCAAAATGTTTGTCTAATTTTAGAAATGTTTTACATTTTATTTTAATAAAGTATCATCAGCCTGGTAAACGGTATGAAAGCGTTAACTTGTATATAAGTTAGTATGATATTGTATGTATGTCGTATACAATCATATTAAATCTAGATGCAATACATCAATATGTAAATTCAATGAGTTATGGCTCAATTTAATTAAAAAAGTATTTCAATACATTTATTTTGTAGCATTAACAAATGTTTGCTAAGGCAAACATTGTGTTTACGCTTACAAGGAGGCATGTCTAACATGAAAAATCATAGACAAATTTGTTAAATCGAGAATAAATGTAATATAAAGATATTAATTTTAATTCACGGGTGTCATAGCGATACGAATGTTTATAAAATAATTACATTTTCAGGCTAAAATACAATCGAAACGGATTCACAGAATGACCTCACCAAAATAAAAACGCTTAAAATTGTTTTAATGTCGAGATTGAATTGTTTTATTTTGTAACGGTGATGTTAAGTTTGAGGTGTTGACAACTTGACACCTTCGAACGTTAATAAAACCTTTGAACAACGTTGTTACAAATAAATTTTCAAGTTGATCAACAAAAAAGTCGTTTATTTAACGTTAAATGAACGTGTGTAATGTAGTTTTAGAGTTGAAAAAAGTTCTCAATCAAAATTCATAACAGTTTTAGTATAAAACGGAGCGTCACCTCAGAGCTATTATATAGTATTATGTGGAAGGTTTATTTTGAATATTTTCTTAGTTAATTTATATTTATAAAATACTCAAATTCTGACTCTGATGGAACCTTTATTTCGATGATTTTTCCGTTGACTGGTTGAAACCAAAGTTTTTTAAATATAGACAGTAAACCCAATTCTTAACGGAGACGTAAGTCACCGCTTTATGAGTTACTCTTGATTGTTGTTTGAGTTTTTAATTGTTTTTGGACTTGGGTTTTTTCAAAAGTAGACTAAATATTTCATTTTTTTTGTTTTACAGCAATGTTCATCTCACACAAATGTGAGATATATGTATTAGAAAAGCTTTATATATATATATATGTTATAATTTTTTTTTCTAAAACTTGAATTTATTGAAATGATTAAGCTTGTGAGCTTGTATTTTTTCAAAGTAGACTAAACATTTTTATTTTTATTTTAGAGCAATTTAACATAAATGAAAGAGATGTGCATTAGAAATTATAGATCTTAAATCAATTTTCTCTGGAACAAGAGTGTGTTAAAATATCTGCACATTCATGATGTTTACGAAGTTTTGATTTTTTCAAAAGTAGACTAAACATTTTTTATTTTTAAGTTTAGAGCAATAGTGATTTAACATAAATGAAAGATATATGCAGTAGGAAAGCTATATATTGTATAATTTTTTCTAAAACTTGAACTTATTGAAATAACTACGTTTTTATGGTGTGTGTAAATTTGTGATTTTTTAAAATGTAGACCTAACATTTTTTATTTTTTATTTATTTTTAAGCAATGGTCTCTTAACATAAATAAAAGATATATGTGTTAGGAGTGATATATCATACCAATAAATTTTGTTCTATAACTTGAATTTATTGAAATAACCACGTGTTTATGATGTTTATGAACGTGTATTTTTTTCAAAAGTAGACAAAACATTTTTTATTTTTTTTAGAGCAATCATTATTTAATATAATTGAAAGATATGCGCATTAGGAATGATATATCTTAAATTATTTTTTTTCTGAAACGAGTTTATAGAAATAACTACGTTTTTATAATTTTTCAAAGGTAGACTAGACATTCTTTTGTTTTTGATTTTAAAGCAATGACTATTTAACATAAATGAAAGGTATCTCCATTAAGAATGATATATCTTAAGGACATTTTTTCTAAAACTTGAATTTATTGAAATAACTACTTGTTTATATGGATTTGTTGAAGTCAGAGCAACAATTTGTAAATTTATCCGCTATAAGCCCGAAGAGTCTGGTTATGTATTCGATTTAATTATCATTTACCAAACAACTAAGCATTACAGAGTCAATTACTGAGTGATTATTCAATACTTGATCTACCTCCAAGCAATAGCAAGAAAATCCTCAGTGCAGTGAAACCTTAAGGAACCAGTCGAGCCACATTATGTATAGTTTTTGGGTTAAGAACGAGATCTGATGTTTTACGGATTAATCGTCAGAAGGTGTCAGTTAAAAATGCGTCTATAGCTGTCTAGTATGAACTACAGTTGAGATTCAATACAACTTAACCGATGGTACTACTAGAATGTACAATATCAAGTTAGATTGCTCACAAAGAGGTTGAAAATGAATTTAGAACACTGTGAGTGCTCACTTTCTTCTATTTTCAAATGCAATGCTCGTTCGAGGTCGATCTATTCAATCCTAGTCATTCTGATGTCTTAGATAATCTTGTCGATGTGACACCCAATCTTAGTTATTGTTTTTTTTGCAGTTTTATGACTGGTATAGCTGGGTTTGATTGCAGATAGATTCTTAATTTTAATTTGTTTGCCATTTTGAGTGTTGTTTTGTAGTTGTAGTTTAGTTAAATATGTGAAAGATGTTTGAAATATTTCTTAAATAAAGTCCTGTATAATTATTGTTTCAGTGTTATTGTTTATAGTTTTTATTTTTAGTTCATTTTAAAACGAGTTATGTGTATTTATTATTTTAATGGGTTTTTATAGGCTTGATTGTTTTTAAAAGGAGTTATTATTATATATATTTTAATTATTATATGGTCTATATTTTATGTTATTAATCATGAAATTAATGTTGTTTTTTTAAATATTTATTTTATACTGAGTAGTTTATATTTTGTATTCTTAAATTTTTTCAATAGGCTAAGCCTCTGATGGACTTGTCAAATTAGGTCAAATTCCTTTTGCCAATAATAATATTATTACTTTTATTATTATGGACTGAAATACTTGATATAACGTCACAATTGGGTTACCAGAGACAAGGCTCAGTGGTATTTTTCTATAAATTCCGACGGATTAGCATTCGATATCATCATGTTGGAAACTGTTAATTCAAAGATGGACATTTTATCCTTTATTATGAAAAGAGTTTTTGTTCTATGTAATCTAATGAAAACGTCCATCTCTTATGCATCTTAAAGACATCTTTACGATTGAAGAAATGTTTGGCCGATGTTACTTTTCATTTTTAAAAATGACACACAAATTTTAGTTTTCAATGTAACTTTTAACTAAAGAAAAATAATATTTATAATTAATTACAGATTTATATCTTTTAATCAAAGAAAGATAATATTTATAATTAATTACATATTTATTTCTTTTAATCAAAGAAAAATAATTTTTACAATCAATTACACAATTTAAGCAACTAACATTAAACTTTTGTAATTTTTTCACCTTGTAGTGTTTGTTTACTATTATATTAAAAACTTTTTGTTATTTTAAGAAATTAAAACTATTATTTATTTTATAAATATTTATAATTTTTTATTTATCTCATACAGAAACAATGTTATTGATTGTGTATGCATCGTGGAAGATAACAATTGAAAAATAAAAGTTGAAAAGAATAATTTAAGTAATATTTTTTATGTTTTAAGCCTTAAAGGGGAATTAATCAATTTGACTTGATGTTCACACTTTATCTACGAAGAAACGAAGTGTTTTTGAAGGCTCTTAAATTGGAAATTGTTTAAAATTTTAAATTGCTTTTAATTTAGATAAAAATTGCTAAAATATTTTGATTAAATTGGTCAATATTTCGATGATAAAGCAATACTTCATCAGAATGTTAAAAAATAACCTTTAAAGTGAAGTTTGCTTTATGTCAACGGCCTTGGCCACGTTGAAACACCGCTTCCCGTATGATCAGCGAAGTTAAGCAACGTTGGGTCTGGT
>JARUHE010197795.1:0-13581 GCA_031471125.1 Archaeomysis grebnitzkii | reverse complement strand
GTGATTTTTTTCTAAAATGATGTTTTCTCACTTTGTAACACCATTTTTGATTTGATATTTTTGGACTTTGAAAAAATCAACAAAATTTTTTTTCTTATTTTGTTTTTATTTATGCATCAATGGATTGGAAATGAAGTACACATGAAATAGTCTCTAAGGTGAATTTTTGATTAAATGATGTTTTCTCATTTTGTAACACCATTTTTTATTTTTTATTTTTGAACTCTGAAAAAAATTTCAACAAAAATGGTATGCTCTTTATTTTCATTTAAACGAACTTTTCTGTAAAATTAATATTTTTTTATTTGAAAAATGCAAAATTTTGGTGGAGTTCACAAATTATCCACCGTCCTAACAACAACGATCATGCTTCACTTATTAAAGCTGCGTTTTCAATCACAGTTTCACAAGAGCTTGATGTCAAACATTGATCTACACAGACTCTCGATCAAGTTTTTTTTAAGTTGAATTAATACAAACCCTCTAACCCAATTGTACAGCTAATCACAAACAACATACCAAGCAAATTGTTTTTTGTAAAGTACATCTAGCTATGTAGGTGTATTTGGCAATGGTTGTGTTCGATATAGTGCTAGCGAAACAATTTTAGTGACTCGATCGTTTAGTTGACAAAAAGATTATTTACGTTCAACCACCAACAAAGCTTGCATCATTAATACCAAAATATTTGCATCAATGATTCAAGCTTTATTGGAGGGTTGAACAACATAAACAATGGTCTTGTCGCCTACCAAAACAGTTGCTGGTATCATGGTATGTGCCAAAACCGTTTTGCTAGCACTAGAATGCAATTGGAAAAAGACTGAAAGGGGACCTAATAGAAGTATTGAAAATTATCAAAAGATATTCTGGGCTAAGATGGGAAGACTTCTTTCAGTTAGTCAAAGGAAGGTCCACTAAAAGTCATAGGTTTAAATTTTGAAGGCTAGTACTAGGGTTAATAACAGGAGAGCATTATTCTCCCAGAGGGTAGTGAATATATAGAATGAGGGTGGTAGGACCCGAATCGGCCAATTCATTCAAGAACAGACTGCATAAGTTATAAAACGAGAATAGATATGTGTATACAAATAAATTATCCTAACTAGACCAATAAATTTTAAGTCTAAGTAAATCAATGATAAATCTAACGCTATTTTCATGATACTGGTTACAGTCGGATGCAGATGCAATCTAGCGCTACATAGCATCCGTTTTCTTAAATTTTCTAGACACCCCAAGAAATTTTCATAAATTGATTTTGTGAAATAAATGTAATTATTAACTGTTAAATACCAAGTTCTCTCGTAGGTGCAGTTTGCAGCGGCGGGTATAAGCCCGTTTATTATATATTCATTCATTCTCGTAGGTGCAGACTGTGCATCTACGAGAGAGTTGGGTTAGGTAAACTTCTGTAGTTTTTCTGGAACTTTCAAAAGAAAGCTCATTGGTTTAATATACAATTCGCGTATAAAAAAGAGTAGCTGTCGTGAAGTTTCACCTAATTTATCTATAGGTTTTTGATTTCAAAAGAACTGCAATTAAGTGAACTATATTTTATATGAAATAATTAAGAACCATATAGGCATTTTTCCAGTTTATCAACGGTAAAGGGATTTGGCAACATATAATGAAGAAAATTCAAAGATGTAGGGTATTTTGTAATTACATTTCGAAGTAGGTGATGCATTCCCCCCAAAAAATTGTGCATTCGTATTTTGTACACCTCCATATATCAAATCAGAAAATCCTTTTGCATACGAGAGAGTTTGGTTACATAATGTTTGGCGAGTTCCTATTTGAATATGTAAATAAAAATTGATGCGAGGTACTTTTTCAATTGTGTAGGGTATTTTTTTTTACTACAAAAATCACTGCTAAACTGGAAGATTGCTCGGCATCATTCTAAATTATTTAATAAAAAAACAAACAGTTTATTTAATTGAAAAGTTATTCGGAAATCAAACACCTATAAATAAATTACTAACCTTGGGATGAGCGAATGCTGTTCATAACCCTGCCAATATGCCACGGCTGTGTAAAAAGAGTTTGACTCAGCCTTGGTTAACGCAGATGCAGTCGACCGTAACTATTGGAAAGTGCTAATATTGCGTAAACTATATAAAAAATGGTAAACATCGTGAAATAACTCGGACAAAAACTGAATATTGAACCACGGCCATTACATCCGGAACAAAGGAAGTATGACATAATAACAAGGCTTAGAATCGGACATATCAACATATCTCATGACAAATGTAAGATCCCTTTTACCATGTGCAGTAACACCTTCTTAATAGTTTATTTTACTGCGATACAATCAATATCAGAAACTGCGAGATAATACTGTTTACAAGGATTTTTATTTGAAAGCAAAAGTTTGATAAAACTTACCAACACCTATGCAAGTGTACAACAACTTCTGTAATATAAAGTTTATATTACAGAAGTTGTTGTACACTTGCATAGGTGTTGGTAAGTTTTATATTATAAACCCTTTTCAGTTGTGATGTCATACTTTCAAATAGGATTTAGGCTACAAAAACCAGTATTTGAGTAAATTTCAGCATCGTGGCCCACCAAACCTGACTTTGCTCTTCAAATGGTTTTCGGTGGCCAAAAAACACTATTTGAGAGGCAAAATTGTTTCAAGATATGACATCATCCGGGCGTGAGGTCACAACTGTTGACATTTAACAGTAACCAGACATGATATATGCAGTATATATATTTTTGTAATTACAAAAATTTCACATATTTCATCATATTACAACTTTAAAAAATGATATTTTTTGCTTATAAATACTCTATTGCAAAAAGGCAAACTACATTGGCGTTAGAAAGATTAATCAAAAGTTTATTGAAAACAAATAGGCAGTTAAGGTTGAATGCAGAAAGTGTGTTTTTCCCTAAAATCTATATTTCTTTAAATAATAGATATTTAATGACATTCTGAACTCTGCCACTCTTTCATTAAATTTATGGTTAACCGAGATTTTTATTTGAATGTTGGAAAAAAGTTTATTCAAAACTAATGTTAGAACTGAAGATTTAGGGTTTTTCCTAAAATTTATTTTTCTTTAAATAATAGACATTTTCATGACTGCAAATTCTCCCATTATTTCATCAAATACATGGCCAACTGAATTTTTTTTTGAATGTTTATTGGAAATTTTTCTCAAAACAAATGGGAGAACTGGAGATTTAAAGTAGAATATCCTAAAATTGACTATACTTTAAATAAGACATTTTTATGATTTTGTAACTCCGATATTATTTTAAAACATAGCATTTACGCCTTTCTTCATTTCAATACAACAAAATGCCATGCAGTATTCAACTCATTTTAGTGAAAACCGTTATACATGTTTTACTGTAAGTCTAACTATAATTACATTCTATAGCAGATATAAATATTACTACAATAGAAATAAGTTCTATTCAAGTTCTTAATTTTTCTAATTGTCAAAAGCTTCAGCTTCGTTTCATAGAAAATTGTTAAAGAGTTTATGTTAATACAGGTTTTCCACAATACCAATGAAATAAAACACTCCAGTAGTCAATTTTTTCAACCAACTTTTCTGTAAAGTACATCCAAATATGGTTAATCAATTCATTGCATTTTTAAAATGTATTTGTGGAATAAAACCATTCCTGACATGAAGCCACTAAGTTTGGATCCATTCCAAACTTGAATTGCATTTGACTACTTACACAGCTCATTAGCTACAGGCTCAAATAAAATCTTGTATTTGACAAACAAGCGAGTTTTAATAAAGTTGTGAGCAATTCAACTTTCATTGATAAAACATAGTTTACATATTTGTTACTGAAATTTTTTTTTTCGCAATTCAATATGGATAAAGAAAATTCACAAAAAAATATATAATTAAAATATGCATATATAACCATTTAAACAAATTTTAAAACATGTGATTAATAAAATATATTTTTAATAAGTACATAGAGAAATATTTTACAGTGCACTAATTGCAAATACTTATTAAGTTTCACACAGTAATTATATCGAAGTGAGCATTTAAGTGAATATATAATAATTAACTTAAAGAATGGTCTTGAATGTTATTAAAAATCTAATATTTATTTGATTAATTTTTGTTTATTAAAATTAAATATTTACATTTACAAAGGTTTTTTATATTTGAAAAATATGTAGATAAACAAAAATTAATTTATAAAGAACTAAAAGTAAACAACATTGACAAAAAATGTATGAACATTATAAACAAACATTTAAATATAAGACAGTAGATAATTAAGGAGTAAAATAGGTTTACTTGTGTAAATTAATCCGATGGATTTTCTTTCTTGCGACGTGCTTTAAGAATATTTTCGATAAAGAATTCACCGGCACGGTATGAAGATCGTACAAGTGGACCACTTGCTGCATAGACAAATCCTAAATTGTTACCAACCTGTTCCCAGAACTTAAACTTTTCGGGTGTAACATACTCGACGACCCGCATATGACGCTTGGTTGGTTGCATATATTGGCCGAGGGTAACACAATCCACTCCAGCTGTTCTTAAATCTATGGAAAAAGTTTATATTTATTCTAAATAATTTAGCTACTAAAAGGTGAGTGAAGCCAAAATTATTAATAACCTTTCACTGCAGCTTGGGCCAAATATCCATATTTTGTGAATAGGTTATATTTTTGGTATATTTGGACTAGGTGCCAGAAAATACTTTTCGGTTGTTAAGGTTCAACAATTTTTGGAACTTTTTCATTTTCATTGCAGAAATATGCACATGTAATGTTTTGGAGTACACATTGATGTAACTCTCATTTTTTATTGCATAGATATAATTATAAATTGGTAAAAATTATCCTCTCATTAAAGTTAGTCCTGCATTTGACATATTTCTAGTAACACTCTACTAACAGTTAATTACCTCTTATTGGAATGCAATTTTTATGAAAGACAACGAGAAAAATGATGTTTACCTCAAGCTATGAAGGCACTACTGGGACAAATTGCCCCACGAGTTGAACTTAGTGAATGAAATATAGAAAGCGAAATAATTGAGCCCAACACCACCCAATTATTACCTAAACAGACCAGCATTTTTTGCCTCTGTAGTTAATGCGATGTATATTCTACATTTAAAAAAATTATCTTTGGTGGTTTCCTAATTTTTTTGTTGAGGTAAACATTACAATTTGCCTTATAAACTATAGTGCTGTATAAATGTACCAAAGAATGGAAATATTTAAACACTAACTTCAATTTATTTTAATAAATATGTATGCGATAGATTTTAGAAAACCTCTATTTCATATTTTTGAAACACCTTGATTGATATTAAAAATTATATTGATGAAATACAATAATAATCAGCTTCTATTTTCACTTTTCAGCATATTTTTTATTGAAAATGTATACAATGTAAATAATCAAATTATAAAACAAACCTTTCATTGTTTGTAAAACCTGTTCATCCGTTTCTCCGAGTCCCAACATGATAGAAGATTTAGTGAGAAGATCCGGCTTTACTTTCTTTGCATGTTGTAAGGTGTCTAAGGTTTGTCTGGAAAATTTTTATATATTTTAGTAAGAAATAAAACTAGCCATAGATGACAAGTAATCTCGCATGACATAAACATTCTGTTTTTTTGGCAGTAACTTGATAAATATTTAATTTATGAAAGCTTTGATTGAATTGTCATTATAAACAACTTTTGTTTAACAAAATTTTCAATAACTCTTAAAAAAATAAAAAGTAGGCTATCTCCACAAATTCGGTTTTTGTCAAAAATTCAAAAAATATTATTTTAAAAATACTCTTGACCATATTGGTCAACTGGTCATAAAAAATAACTTTCGTTCAACACAAATTTTTTGTAACTCTTCAAATAAAATTAACTGGAAGGTTAAAACAAAACTTCTATTAATGAAAGTTCTCTGTAACTTTTCAAATAAAGCTGTTAAAACTAATTGATTTTCAGATGCATACGACACCGACAACGATGATGAAAAACAAAACCTATACAGAGCTTTCACCTAACTTGCTAGATAAAAACTAAGTGAAATGACAAACTGGCACAATTTTAGTACATTTTTGGCTATGGAATAAAATAGTCCATTAATGCCCAACAAACTTTTGTTGTAAGCACTAAAAACAATAAAATAGTATTTAGGTGGGTAAAATGCCATTCTCTCATATGCATTAAAAGTTAAATATTTGTTTGAACAAGTAACAATTTTTTAACATAAAATAATTATTTTAAAATTGACATCACAAAAACGGCAAACCTATATTTAGCTCGAGGGTCTCTGACGAGCCATGTCAATTCTTCCACAGTTTCAATGTTGTGTGCATAGACGTCTAATCCAGACAAAGCCACCATCTCAACACAGTTCTTTTTACCAGAAAAATCCGGAACCAAGCATTCGACTAAAATCGACGAATTTCTTGGGGGGAAAATTTGCTGTTTTAGAATGGATAGTTAATAAGTTTTTATTTTTCGTCATTTGGAAAATTAAAATATACATATCAAAATATTCAACACAAACTAAATAAAATAAAAATATTTTTACCTTTTTTTAATTTCTCTCACTGTCTTAGCAAAATGAGCAGCACCTCCATCTTCCACATCTGCAATATGAAAAAGGGAAGTTTTTTATTTATTTAATTATCTATTTAATGTTGATACCTTGAAAATAAATAAAGGGAAATTTTTTTTAATGTTGATACCTTGAAAATAAATTAGGGGAAAATTATTTTACAGAAAAGTATAAATGAAAGAAAGGTAAAACAAACATTCACCTCGAAACTAATGGTGTATATATCAAACTGAAAAAAAAAATGTATTACAGATAAAAATTTAAGAGGATATACCAGCTTTCAAATAATTGCCTAATGCCACTGCCGTCATCAGCAATGTTAATCTTATCTATAGCTTTGCTCTGCATCCTTGACACTCACTAACAACATAAATACAAACTAACCATCTCTGTCCACTGACGTCATCACCACATACGATAATCCCCATCTGGCAATCGCTTCAGCAGTGTTCTCCGGCTCATTCGGATCGAGTGGCGGAGGTTTTCTGGCAGTTTTAACTGAACAAAATCTGCAACCTCTCGTGCAAGTGTCTCCCATCAACTATGAAACGAAAAGTGAATCTTTGAAATGTTTGTGTGATTGTGATTGGTTTAAAATATTGAAGGAAATCAACTTTATGTAAGGTTTATAATTATAATAATGATCATCCACATCTATTCCTCAAAGTCCTAATGGTTTTCTGCAGATACAAGTGTACCTCTGAAAACACCCAACAGGTTTCTTAGAAAGAATGCTGGTCGTTACCAATAAATTAATTGTACTCCATTTGACTCTCCGCATCCATTTTATAAGATCATTTACATTTTTGGTCACAATGACCAATTAAAAATACTTGTCAATAACGCACCATAATTGTTGCAGTCGAGACATTGTCTTTATTTCCTCCCCAACATTCGCCGATATTGGGACAACGCGCTTCTTCACAGACAGTGTGTAAATTCAGTCCCCTGAGGTCTTCCTTCAACTATAAAAAAATGATCTTAACAATCTTTCACAGTTAATATTATCACAACAAAAATTTTTCTCGTTTTTTTTTTATTATATCTATATATAATTTACAACACTGGAAATACTTAAATTCTTCAGGTTTATAATTAATGAATGCTAGAAGGAAGAGAAAACGAATCGACACAAAATATCATGTACCATAAATACACATAAGAAGACTACATTAGTCAACGGCCTTGGCCACGTTGAAACACCGCTTCCCGTATGATCAGCGAAGTTAAGCAATGTTGGGTCTGGTTAGTACCTGGATGGGTGACCGTCTGGGAACATCAGATGCTGTTGGCAACAACGCTCTTTATCATTGTAGCTAATGTGCTGTATAATATTCTATAATAAAAAAAAAAAAGACTACATTAAATAATACAAATTTTGAAACCTTGCACTATAAAATGGCAAACACTTCCAAATTTATTATCTGATTAAATTCCAATAACAATTACCATCACAACCAACCAGACGAAACAAAAATAAAAACTTTATTAGAGCCAACATGTAAACTCAATAAAGCTGGAAAGAAATTCAACTAAATTCAATAGATAACTTGGATAGCACATAATTTGGACATAACACTAACATAGAAAGGGTTCATTTGAACATCAATAGAATATGCCAGTCTTAGCTAGGCTCGTACACAATCACATAAAAGTATGTTGTTGCTGGAAATACAAACAAATTACCTACATCACACCAACAGACAAAAAAAAATACTTCCTATTTTTGTAATTCCAGTAATCAGTTCTAGCAACACATAATGAGAAAGTACTAACAATGTAAAAAAATTACCTACATCACACCAACAGACAGAAACAAAAATACTTCCTATTTTTGTAATCCCACAAAACAAGAAAGTACTAACAATGTAAAGAAATTTAAATAGGTTTTAGCTCTGCAATAGCAACCTTATTTGGCATTTATGAAATTGTTTCTTCATAAATATTTTTAATAAGTATATTAGTTATTCAAGATAAACTTTGTTTTATGTCATATTCATGAAGCAAAAATACTTTTTGTAAGTACTTCAGCCAAATATATATTTGTTATTTCACATTTTAATTAGAAACTCTGCAGAAAAATGTAGTTTTGCAGCTTCACAAGCCTTCAGGGCTTTGAGGCAAGTTTGTTTCATTAAATTCACTCACGTGTTCAATAGTTTCAGTAGTTTTCTAATTAGGTCAAAACTAGGAAATTGCCAAATATTTCCAATGAAAGCTCACCTCAATGTAAGAGGGACTTAACTGATTGCAACAACTGCACATCCAAGTGATTTTCTGAACAAAGCAGCCTCCCTGACCAAACATCCCTCCCCTTCAACCTTCCCAAAAACATGTACTACCACACATCAAAGAAAACAATCACAAGCGGACAACAAAAACACACGAACACCACTCTACCCACACTACCAACTATTTTCTACACAATATGATCTCTGGATACACAAGATTATAGTGGCTGAGCATCTGAACTCCATGAGAAGAAGCTGAGGGCAGTCAGTCAGTCAGTAGTTACCTTTGCAAAATTTTGTCCAATTGGTATTTCTCGCTTCAACCATGGCGGGAGTCTTAAACGCTGTCTATCATCTTTATCTTTCTTCAACTTTCCTTTATATTCACTCCATTTTGTGTCTTTTGGCACCTGAAAAAAATATTTATCAAACACAAGTCTAAAATAAATGCTAGAAATTAAAAGCCGTGTTGTATATTCAAACGCTATTTAAAATAATATCAACATTATTTACTTAAAATTACTGCTAGGAAATCAAAATTCAGTTAGCAGTATAGTGTCAGTGTTTGGTTAATAATAGGTCAATATTAGTAAATTCTTTTTAAGAACTTAAGTTATTCTTCTTTAAAATTTGTAGTTTTCTAATTTGCTCTAAGTAAAAACTTTCTAATTTTCTTCAATTACGTTTTCCTTTACACCTAAGAATAAAAGTATTTGTTTATCCATTAATTTATCAAAAATATGGCAATGTCTTTGAGTTGTTAAAAATGTTGATCATTTGGAAAATGCTCTTCATACCTATAAAATATTTTATATAGTAATGTCAATTTGATGAGATTCATCAATGTTTAATATTTCACATGAGAATTTTTTATATGTAAATAAACATTTTTCTAACCCTTCAAATAAAAATATCCTTTAACCATGAAATTAATGATATAACTGCAGAGTTCACAGTCATAAAAATGTCTATTATTTAAATAAATATAAATTTTAGGACAAAAGCACCCCTTGGGTATTCTACCTTAAATCTCCTGTTCTTTTACCTGTTTGAAATAAACTTTTCTCTAAGCTTTCAAATAAAAATCTCGGTTAACCATGAATTTAATTATAAATTGACAAAATTCACAAACTCCCTTCTAAAAAAGTATATAAATAAATACTTATTATACAAAAAAATCCACAGTAACACCAGTGTAAAATGTTATGATCTTTATTTTTATTTAAGCAAACTTTTCTGTAAACTTAACTTTTGAAAAAAAGAGAAAGTTTAGTTAAGTTCATATATCATCCACCACCCCAACAACAGTCATTTATAGAGGTTGGTCTTTCAGATGCAGCTTAATAACCATATTAACTTCTAAAGAACAAGTTTTCAAACAAGTCGAATGGTACTTGTTTTTTACTTTTGTTGGCAATATTTGGTAAATATTAAAATGTTCAATCAATTATGGTACACTTCTCCCTTGTACCTTATTGAAAAATATTTTCAAACTGAAAAAGTTTTGATAAAAAAGTTTTAAAATTACGTTTCCTGAAAGAAAATCTTCCAGCGATGGTCCTCCCTCTAGAGTTTCTTTGGCATCCTTTGTCTTGTTGGAATAAAAGCTAGACGAATTCACATTAACAGATTGAGGGAACTGAAAAATATAAACTTTTTTACCTTTTTAAATTAGACAGATGTGATAAACGTTATAATTATATGATTTATTTATGATTTATTATTTATGATTAGACAGATGTGATAAACGTTATAATTATATGATTTATTTATGATTTATGATTTATTTATGATTAGACAGATGTGATAAACATTATAATTATATCCATAAATTTCATTTGTTCTCATTTACTCGGGTGCATGTTAAAAATATCCATATCTACAATATCATTTAGACTTTTATTAAAAGTTAAATTCAGACAAAGTTTTTAGATTTATTTCAGTTTAAAATGGGGAACCTTATCCCATTGATAGCAATGTGAAGTAAAAAATTGATATTTAATGTTTTATAAAACTATTTTTTTAATAAATTCTATAAAAAACAAAAAATAAAAACTATTGGAAAAAGTATAGTGATGAAAAATCCTAAAATAAATAACAATAAAGTAAGATTAAAAACATGCTATTCAGTTAAGTTCTACAAGCTAATTGAATAACTAAAATTACAGAAACAAACCATATGGAGAAAGTTGAACAAAAAATCTTTCTAATCCTATCATACATTGAATATTGTTTACAAAAAATCTATCTCAATCTAGACTTCCAAATAAAAACGAACTTAATGTGATGAGAAATAAAAACACATTTAAGGAGGTCTTTCTATTAAACACCATCAATAACAGCAAACAAATTGCATCACACAGGGAGAAAAAATTACCTTCATTGTGGACACATTCATCATGCTTGGAATAGCCCTCATGTACGACAAACTTCTACAAATTGCCATTTTTGTTTATTTCACTTCAACTTCTCTACTCTGAAAAATAAATCAAACATTTCTATTGTTGTTGTTCTGGAAAAAAACCTTTTTACTACCATTATTTTAGTGAATATAATATGTTGTCCAACAACCAAACCAAACAAATATTTAAGTACAATCAAAAGCATGGAAAATTTGATAACTTTGATTCAATAAAAGAAAATGTAAAATAATAAAAACAAAGAAGTAAGAGGAAATTTGTAAATGAATTGAAGCTGTGACCTAGGAATTTTAATAAAAACAATAAAATTAATATAAAAAATAAAGAATAGAACCATATTAATGATGAAATGATCCTATTTTTTAAATCAATAAATTAAAATACCAACAATGTTGAGCATTTTATATAAATCAATATATATTCAATAAAAAAATTTTTTTGTTCAAACACAACCTATTATTTAAAAAAGTATGAGTAAATGCTACACATTAAAAGTTGTGTAAACCCAGCGGGCCCAATTGTACCTAAATGTATGACAACAGTGTATTTTGGAATTCACAACTCGGCAACATGTAATGGAACTACTTATAAATTAAAGTTTTTGAAATCATTTTCTTTGTAAAGTCTACAGAAGCTCACCTAACCTTACCTAACCCAACTTTCTCATATATACAGAGTGTAAATATACAAATAAGAGGACCATTACAAAAAACATTAGATTTGCAATATATAACTGTATTATAAAATATTATAATTACTTTAATATTGTACTATATATTTTAATAATATGTAGCTTAATGGACATATTCATCATATTACAATTTGGTAAATCTTACCAAGACCGGCCCAATTGTACGACATTGACATATTTTGGAAATAATCGTGTGGCAGCGCTTATTCCCTCAAACTATTAATAAGTTGTTTATAAAACAAAGTATTTATAAAGTAATAAAATAAAGGCCAAATAAATTTTAAAAATAAAATAAAATATGTACAACCGTGTTTTCTTCTAATTTTGTGTAATTATTATATAATATAAAACTCTTTTCAGCTTTGGAACAGCCTCCAACCATCGGTTTTGACGTCACACCCACCTAACCAAACAAAACCTAACCTGACTTTGCTCCTCAAAGGTTTTTCGGTGGCCAAAAACCACTATTTGAGGCGCAAATTTAACCTAAGTCTTGTTTTAAAATATGACGTCAACTGGGAGTGATGTCACAACCGTTATACATATAACAGTAACCAGACATAATGTTTTGCCATATATATATTTTTATAATTACTTTAATATTGCATCTATTTTAATAATTTGTAGCTTAATGGACATATTTCATCATATTTAAAGTTTTATTAAAGCTATTTTTGCTGAAAATTCTATAGAAAAAAGTACAAAATAGGGCCGGATTGGTAAGATTAACCTACAATTTTAATAAATGCTATTTTTGCTAAAAACTCTATAGGAAAAATTGCAAAATTGGGCCCATGTTGGGAAGATTAACCCTAAAAAAATTATTTTTAGTTTGTTTTATATATCAATAACTTATTTTGTCTATATATACTGTATATGTTATTTGGAATTTTTGGAGCGTGAATTGTTCGACGTTCAGATATTAAAATAGTTGCTATCAAGTGCAGCCAAAACTCAAAGTTTTGCACCGATTCGAAAGCGACAGTGATATAGAATAAGGCAATAAGCTAGTAGAAGTAGTTTGTGTATATGTTTAATATTTCTTTCAAAAATTAGGCATATTGACTATTGATAGGTGGGCTAAACTATAGGAATGGACAAAGTTGATAAAGACCGGCATTGTCGCATCACACGCTGTACAAAAACTGGCATTTCAATTGATGTTTACAATTGACAAGCATACCAACTGTACTGGTTTTAATTGGGGTAAAAGTCAGGGCGATTCCAAAAATTGCCTACACAAACAAAATTATTACCAAATTGTTTGTTTTTAAATTGTGGAAAAATATATTAAATAAACTTAGTCGGAAATTTATGGTTCACCTAGAAAATTGAAAAAACAAAACTGTTATTTCACGCTTCTCGCCTACCCGCCATTACTATTGCACTATTTTTATGATTAGATTACGTTAGACCTATATCTTTATTTTTGAATTATTGTGTTTAGATTTATAGTTATGTTAAATATTTTAATAATTACATGTTAAATTATTATGTTTAGATATATAGCAAAAATGTATGGTTCACCTAAAAAAAAGAAAGGAAACTATAATTTGATGCTTCACGACATTGCAAATAGGCTACATCGTATGGTTGAAATAACTGTTATGATTAGCTGTTTTATTACATTTATATTTAAATATTTTAAG
>JARUHE010197685.1:0-13581 GCA_031471125.1 Archaeomysis grebnitzkii | reverse complement strand
ATGACTTTTATAGTATTTTTTGTTTAATAATTAGTGTTTTGTTCAACTAATTTGTAGCTAGGCTAGGTTAGGTTAGTCTAGTTAGTTAGTTCAGTTTAGTTTAGTTCATATAGTGCCTAATAGTAATACAGCATGGTACAGTGAAACTGAAAATTTACCGAATTATGAAAAAATAAATTTTTATGTTTTATAAGTATATATAGTAATTTTGTTATATTCATAACTTTTACTCTGTAACAGCCTTAATTTGCTTACGAATTTCCTCGTACTTGTTATTTTATTGTTATTGTTGTTATTCATTTTTTATTTTTGTCATTGTTCTTTTTTATTATTATAATTTTTTTATTGTTATTCAATAATTGTTAATATTTTCCCACCAACTTAACTGAATATAAAATTTATGCTGCCACATTAGTCGATGGCTTGAAATATAGCAACAGCCTGTAATCATAACTCTTCGAGAACATTTTTCACTCAGAACTTTACACTAATGTTTTTAGCAATTTTATATAAGTACAATATTTATTAAAATCAGCCCCACTGCACTTGTTTCTAAATGTATTTACACTAATATTAATATCCAGTTTAAAACAAGAGTATACTTTTGTTCTTCATTAAAAAAGAGATAGTTTGAAAATTTTATATTTAGAGACAATCTAATTTTTGGAGGAGAAAAAAATTCTTCCTTTCTGACGCAGGGTGTCATAAATGAGTGTTTTTCTGTGCTTGAGATCATTGTACTCTTTTACCCCAAAATTGTCTTATTTTTTCAATAAAAACTGAAAAATGACAAATGGGCTGTAGTCATGAAGCCAAAGTTTTGAAAAATAGTGCCCTGCCTTGTGTTGGTAAGTGCAAGTCAAATGAATGAATACTTTTTCAAGAAGAAGATAAAAATTAAATCTGCTAAAAGTTGTCAGCAAAGCACTGGATTTTAAGACCTTTTGTTTCATTTTCCATCTATGTTCAAGTGTTTCACTAAAAATAAAGAAATAAGCAAAGGTAATTACTGTTTAAAATTTAGCATATCAATGTTGCACTACTAATGTTAAAAAGTTCATAACTTTCGTTAAAAACCTAGAAATAAAAACAAGATTTGTGGAAGGTATGATATGGTGGACATGGTCTAACCATATTCCTTTGAGTATTTTTTCAAATTGTAGTTATGCAAGACATTACAATTGCGATCTCTCAAACACCATATAAAAGGAGGGGTTTACTCGGAAACTATTATTTAGAACAAATATTTTCCAAACAGCATTAATGAAAAGACATTTAATAAAGTCTAGTTTCCTGTTCTAATGGAGAACAACATAGATTATGCTTCTAACAAAAAACAAACATGTATTCATATTGGTAAATACGTAGTAATAGTAAGCTATATGTATGTATGTATGTATGTATATATATATGTATAATAATTATAATTGAGTTCATCAAAAATAATTAAAGTTGCGAAATATTAAGGTTAATGGACTGCAATAAACTTTTTCACATAAAACAAAGAAACCGTTTCCAATACAACACAACACACCCTAACTTCTTTCTCACATCTATAAAACCTTTCCTAGCATAGTCTAACCTATCCTATCCTATCACCGTCTGTTAATCTTAATAATAGCCTTAAAGTTAACTTCCATTTTTCATTAATTTTGTAAATAAATAACTATAACATGAACAAATCAGGAAGCTTAGATTTTCTGACCAACAGAAGCTTGTGAACTGTACATCTTTTTAACACATTTGTTACCACTCTTTTATTTTCAAATAAAAATAGTAATAATTGTAATACTGAAGTAAATAGCTTTGAAACTGAAGCTTATAGCACATTATATGATATTTACTGAAACGTGTTCTATTGATATTTTGATACCTTTAGCACAAAAAAAAATATTTACATTTAAATACTTGAAATTACTTCTTTCAAACATTTGTGCCTTGGCTGGTTAATGCTGGTGGCATTTTAAACAGATGCATGCTCTGGATACACCACAATATCACTCCAGGTTAGGGCGTTGCCTAAGCTGCCGTTCTAGTGATAACTCCATTAGAACTACTATTAGAAGACACTGTTGAAGACAGCTGAAGCAATGCTTTGGCTTAGGTGAACCTGTACAGCTGTACTTGTTCTGTGCATGTAAAAAATAAAATAAAATTTGCAGCACATGTGTTGTCAGTTATTTGTAGTTAGAAGGCAGGTAGAAAATTTAAGATTCGAGGAAATACACCAAATTTACAAAAATTTATTCTAACAGCATTTCGGAACCATTGATAATCTTTTTTGATATCATTTCTGGCTGGCCTGAGAGAATGCATATTTTTTTAAGGTTTTGTTAGAGTTTGGGCAGCCATAGCATATGTGGTGACAAAAACAAATAAGGGTTGATTCAAAAGGGCGACATAGGTAAAGTCCTAATGTGTACCAAACAAAAGTTCATTGACATGCATAATCTTTCATAAACATAAATTTTTGTTTTTTGTTAGAGAAAGAAAAATGCCTCACAACCATTACCGATATGCATATGGGATAAATTTTAGATAATAGACATTTTTGAAGTTTTTGGACTCTCAGTTTATTATCAAATTCATGATTAACCAAGATTTTTGTTGGAGAGAATTTTTTTTTTTAAACAAATGGAAGAGAAGTATTAGTATACTTTTCTAGAATATCTAATAGAAATCTCTTTTATTTGATATACCAACACAGGTTTTAATGTGTAGCATTTACTCATGCTTGCTTTGCTATATTTTGGTACAATTTATGCACCAATAGATTAGAAATGGTGTATCTATAAAGTCTTTAAGGTTAAATGATAGTTTCTCAATTTATAATACTTTTCTTGATTCAGATTTTTATATAAAATGTTGAATAATGTTGAAATATTTGAACAATTTGGTTCATGGATTACAAGTTAGCATTGGAGTTGAAAGTCGCCAAAATTACCAACTTTATTTGCTCGTTTTTATGCTAAATTTAAATTGTTTTTTCTTCTTCCAGCCATGTGTTCCAATGACAGCATTTCACAGGAGTGATGAATGTGTTGAACTTAATGGTATCAACGAGTTATTGGAATGGAGACCCGATTCAACAAAACTTGTTATAAAGGTAAATAATTAGGAAAACATAAAACAAATATTAATAATTGATTTCTTGTCTTTTTCTATGCATGAAAGAATTTGTATAATCTTAATGTCAAATGAAATACTTTTTCAGACTAGTCGAAACTATTTGATTTTTTTCAATGTCTTGTTGGATACCTCAAAAAAAGAAGTTTATGAGCAACACGACTCTCCTAATCCATCACTACGCAGAGAAAGTGCCGAGCTTTATACACGTGAACACATACCTTCGTTATTCATTACAAAGGTACACCTTAGAATGCCTCACCAATGAAAAAATGTCACATTCTGTTTAAAGATTTTTTTCATTTTAAGAGTACTTAGTCTAATCCTATAAACCACAATGTTGTCATTTTTTGAAAATAATTTTTTGAGTTTCACCATAATTTTTTTCTATTTTTTCAAATTGATGCATGAAGTTTTTTGGGGAGAAGGGATTTTTGAATATATATTTTATGACAAATAGGCTATGAAAATTTTTTAATGTTAAACCATTATTAGGTTAATGAATTTCAAGTATCGGGAGGAATAACCTGCCTGGTTTGCTTACGAGATGAGTTGATGGTAGCAACTGCTAATGGCCAGATCCAAAGGCTGAGGTGGGATGGAACTCTTCATTACGATTATTGTATCGATCTAAAGAGAGTTCCGTTTTGTGATGACCAACTTGTTATGAAAGGTAAATATAAATTTGTTTGATTAACTTGAAAATAATAAATGAAATGACTGAAAAGAAGATATTTTACTTATATGATTAATCATATCCTAATTGTGATATATCTATATTTTGATAGTAATTAAAGCAAACCCATATCTACAGTGATCTACATACAGTATTTTTCAATTTTTAATATTGCCTAAAAATTTAAATAGTTAATGAAATGGCATCATTAAAAAAATAGAAGATTCTCCTTCTTGATAAAATTATGATTTTTCTTATACATTCTGTTTTCCAATGACATTAGTAATTTTTTCTAGCATTATTTGTTTGTAATATTTTCCGACATTATTTGTTTGTAATTTTTTCTAGCATTATTTGTTTGTAATATTTTCCGACATCATTTGTTTGTAACATTTTCCAACATTATTTGTTTGTTTTCATTTCAGCAATTCCTCTTGATGTCCCTGGCATACATATAATTGACCTAGAATATTCACCTTTAGTTGGAGGATTTGCAATTGTATTGAGCGATGGAAGAGCAGCATTTCTCACAGCTTCAACTTTGAAGTTTGATCCAAATGCAAGTCTTTTTTTCAACATAGTTCAGATGAGACTATCATTAAACTTGACTGTTAAGAATATTTATAAGCACCTTGTAAACTCTTAAGGTTTTTCTTTATAATTTTTCCAAAGGTATAAATAGAAAAGGAAAGGACAACAAACATCATCACCATACAATAAACAATACACATCCCACAAAATACCAACCCTTACAACAAACCGTACACATCCCACAAAATACCAACCCTTACAAACTACACAGCACTCCACACAGGCTTGGTGAAGACCCAAGAATGAGTCTTATAACTAACACTTTGAACATGTATTTGGCAGACTTATCAGAACCACCACACAATGTACCAACAATATCATATGCAGATGACAACAGTCTTATCCTCCCACTAACAACCGAACAGCAATGACAACACTAGCTACAACACACAGCTAAACAAGACAAACCCAACTCACACTAGATGCCATAAAACTATCACCATCTTTTTCACCACAGACCCAACAGACCCAACAGACCCAACAGACCGAGCAACACACTCCACCTACAAACAGCCAAAGAACCAAAATCCGAGGACTCGTTGTTGATCCCACACTCGCCTTACTCAAAATGAATAAAAGACTCAAAAGCAAAAACCGGAAACACCATAAACATGCTGAAGACCCTCACTGTGTCACCACCACTTACACCTTTTAACATTTGTGGACGGACCTGATCCTGAACTTCTGCAGGCCCTCTGGACAGACCGGTGGGGGGAGGCTGGCCTGCTGGTCGGACCTGGGGTCGACAACAACAAAAAGAAGTATCACAAATATTTCTAAGGACAAGTGAATTTCACTACCTATAGCTATTGTCTCAGTGTGGTGCAGTACATGTTTCAGAAGCTTAATTCTGTAACTTTTTATGGCGAGCATTTGAAGATGCTAATTATGCAATCGCATTGGCCTTGATTCCATGTAAACAATAAGCCATTCCATATTAACCCATTTAAGTGAAACTTAATTAATAAGATTGTATAATACCAAAGTGGTGCAGTCTTTAGTGTTATGAACTTTTAAAGAGATCGAAAACCAAGTGAAAAATTACAGAAAGATAAGCGTTAAACCGCATGTCTATATATTGCTATAAAAAAAGTGATATTTCAATTGTATGGTATCCATCCTACAGATACTCTATTACAATCGAAACACATGGGTCAGTCCGTCGTTCTAGTCGCATCTTCACAATTTAGGTGAAGGCAAATTTTAAAGTTTTTCATTTTTGATTTCACAGTTATTTTTATTGAACTAAGTTTATAGATAATGAGTTGAGTAATAATTTTGCTTAATTAAAAAAGTTCTATGTATTATATTTTCTTTAGGAAATGATGTTTTATAGCTCAAATTTGATTATTTTTATAATAGGTGAAAGTAAATGTTGAAGTTTTTTTTTATAATTTATAGTTTTTCTTTGCATAAAAAAATAAACAAGTTTCAATAGTTTTTTTTTTAGTTTTTAGGTTTTTTGAAATTGTTATTTTTATTTAAATAACAAACAAGTTTCTATAGATTTTTTTATAAGTTCAAGTAATATATCATCTAGGTTTTTTGCTACCTCTGGTTGATGTATGTCCCATTATATCCAAATATTTTAAAATATTGTTCAAGTAAAATATATTAAAATTTTTATCAACAAAGATCTAAAAAATTTCAGGCTGTGCAAGGTATTTGGGCGAGAGAATTGGAAGATGCTACATGTGCTGCTATCAATCATAAATACAGATTACTTGCTTATGGAAGAAAAAAGTAAGTTATTTGGTACCTTAGTTATCTTTTTGGTTATAAGTTATTTGGTACCTTAGTTATCATTTTGGTTATAAGTTATTTGGTACCTTAGTCATCTTTTTGGTTATAAGTTATTTGGTACCTTAGTCATCTTTTTGGTTATAAGTTATTTGGTACCTTAGTTATCTTTTTGGTTATAAGTTATTTGGTACCTTAGTCATCTTTTTGGTTATAAGTTATTTGGTACTTTAGTCATCTTTTTGTTTATAAGTTATTTGGTACCTTAGTTATCTTTTTAGTTATAAGTTATTTGGTACCTTAGTTATCTTTTTGGTTATAAGTTATTTGATACCTTAGTTATCTTTTTGGTTATAAGTTATCTTTTTGGTTATACGTACCATCAACTCAAAAATTTTCTCTACAATATCATTTTAAATACAGTTTAATTGACTTTACAGTTCAAGGTTTAGAATGTTTTTGTGTTCACTTGTGTTTATATTTTTTACAATAAAAAATTTAAATAATTTATTTTTACCTAATCTAGCAATATGTTATGTTAAGTTAGGTTATATGTTATGTTATATAACATATGTTATATGTTATGTTGATGGTTACAACTGGGATAGTAATCACAGTCCTGTATTTTTGGGGGCATAAATCAGAAGATTTTAATGACCTAATATTGTGGTGCTGCAATGCAGAACAAATGTTGTTTTGGTGATTTATACAAACATATAAACTGTTCATCATGGTAAGGACTTTTTATTTGCAGTTGCCAGGGAGTTGTTTACATGATAGATGAAGCTACGGGTGCCTTAGAAATCTCACACCGGCTTATACTGTCGGACAGAGATTATTCTGGATCACCTGGTGCTGTGGGTAAGAATATTATCTTTTTGTTTATTGAACATGAGCCATGCTTATGAAATGTTCTGATCTTTGGTATTTCATAAACCTACCCTTGTCTTTCTTTTTTCTCTGAATTGTCTACTTTATTTAAGTAAGTTAGTAGAGAGAATGTTTCATTGATGATCAAATTGTACTTTCAGGCTACATGAAATGGAGTCCAGATGGCACAGTACTTGGCATGTGTTGGGAACATGGTGGAATGTCTTTGTGGAGTGTTTTTGGTTCTCTATTAACAGCTACTCTGCGGTGGGATTACTCTGAACATTCCTTATCTCGTCCCTTAGTTATTCCTCACATGGTCAGTGTTTTTGTTCTTTTATTATTGTCGAGCGAGTGAAATGAAGTTAAGAAATAAATGTTACTTTTCCGTCGTCGTCGTCCGGACATTCAACAAAAGGTTCAAGTTTTTATTTTCTTAGTATTTTTGCATCAAATCTTCAGAACTGAACAATCAATATGCTTACAATATATATTTTTTTATTTTTTTTTTATTATAGAATATTATACAGCACATTAGCTACAATGGCAAAGAGCGCTGTCGCCAACAGCATCTGGTGTTCCCAGACGGTCACCCATCCAAGTACTAACGAGACCCAACGTTGCTTAACTTTGCTGATCATACGGGAAGCGGTGTTTCAATGTGGCCATGGCCGTTGATGCTTACAATGTAATGTAATATAATTCTTCTTAGATAATTTCTGTTTTTTTGTCATTCAAGTTTAAAATGAAGAAAAATAACTTGTAAAATGTTTCACATTCAACAAAAGGTTCAAGTTTTTAATTTATTTATGTTTTTATTTCAAATTTCAGAATTTAACAATAAACATGCATGTATAAATACAATGTAATAGAATTTATAAAAAAATCAACCTTTTTTGGTTATTGCTGTTTATATTTTAAAAATTTTACAATTGTATTGTATATTATAAAAATAAATAATCACTCGACATTTAAGCCGTATGGCAGTTTAGGCATAACTAGTTTCATATACCAGAGCTACTGATAACAAACTGACGTTTATGTGAATAAAATCTGAGAATGTCCTCCATTTACAATTAATTAAAGAGAAAAAAAGTCATGGTAGGAAATTAAAGAACAAAAGACAGGAAAAGAGAATTCCAATTGCTGTTATGTTTCTGAATAGTTGCAGCTTTTTTCAACAGGATTTTTTTATTGAGAAGTTTTATTTCAGGAGTGGGGAGCTGAAGGATACGAACTATGGTGTGTTCAGCGCATCGATGAGGAAGAAGACGACGAAGCGGTTGTATGTACTGCAAGTGCAGCGAATACAGATGCTTTCAGTTGTAAAAAGTCCACTTCTGTTTTAATTATGGCATTCCTGAAAAGTGCATTAAGTGTTAATCCATGTATGGTGAGTATTTATTTCTTTGTAGTATGATTAATAGTGCAGATAAATTTGTAATTTTGTTTGTGTTAATTAATTACCTGAACTAAAAATTTTATCAAAACTTTGTTTGTTTAAATAATGTAAAAGAGATGAAGGTGATGACAATAATAAATAAATAAATATTTCCTCATTGATGCTTTGGGTCTGAAAAGGCAGTCCAGTGAGCCCACTGCTTCAAATGGGGTGATTAATTACCCTCAGTGGGCAGCATCATTTAATTTCATGTTTACAACTTTAAATGTAATTTAAAATATTTTAAAACTAAATAAATTTGTAAATATTTACTTTCAGAGTCGTTTAGAACGAGTTCTTCTACAGGAAAGTGATAAATTATATATAAGTACTTCTGAGGGTTTACAGAAAACGACATATTTCCAACCCGACATAACGGACCCTTTTTCACTCTACTACGAAGATGATGATGATACTGCTCAAGAATACAATGATCAACATCAAGCCAACAGTCAACTGAACGTTTCATCCAGCAAACAATGGATCGTTGTCCAAATTCCTTATACATACACTGGCTCTAATTGGCCAATCAGGGTAAGTTTGAAATGTTTTTTTTAATTTGATATATAATCAGTTGTAAAAAATTGTTAATCTGTTTTTGAAAAACTGGCTTCTATAACTGACCTCTGAGCGTTGTTGGGGGGGCAGATAATTTGTGAACTCAAACTAAATTTGATAATTTTTTCGAACTAATAAAAAATCTATTAGTATTAAACAGTTTTTTGAAGAGTTACAGAGAACTTTAATTATGAAAGTTGTTCAGTTTAACCTTCCAGCTAATTCTGTCAAAAATTTTTCCAAAAATTAATGTTTATGGTATTATTAAAAACCCGCATTTTTAACTCTTTTATTTTGAGCAAAAATTTAAAGAATGTTTGTTTACCTCATGCGAGGTTGCCAGTCACCTATGGCTAGTTATTTTTATTTGAAAGTTTAGAGAGAATTTTATCGATATATAGAATTGTATTTAATAATTACACAAATTTATAATTTTTTTTGAATATACAGCGTTTAATGTGTAATATTTATTTGTGCTTGTTTTTCAATTTAAATTATTAACCATGCAATTACTTATGTTTTTATAAAGTTCAAATGTCTTTAAGATAATTATTATTTAAAAAAAATAAATTCAATAAAAAAAAAACTTTCTTCAATAATTCCAATTTAGAAACTTTAATTTTATCTTCTCTTTTAAGTAAGTACTTATCTAAACTTAAAAAGAAAAGTGTAGATCAACTATGACCTTTACATTCTGGCAGAATGCGCGTCCAAAAATATAAAGTTATTTATCTAAGAAGTTATAAGTTATGGAATAAAAAAAATGTTTTATTTGTGTAAACATTCCTGTAAAAAACAAATGTCAAACATTTCAGTATATTGTTTATAAACAAAATTTTCTGTAAAATCAAAACTTAATTTTTTTTAAATTTCTGAAATCATCTACCATAACAACCATCAGATCTCACTCATAGAAGCTAGTCTTTCAGACACAGCTTCATAATGCCATGAATGTTAGTAATTTATTTCCTTTGAGTTTTGGTACATCAGTTAGTTTGAACCAATAAGATATGTGTATCACCTTTTTTCGGAACACACCATGTAAATAAGTAAAATAGAGCTGTAGATTACAATTCTAGCCAATGAGCTGTCTTTATTTATTTGATAAAATGTTCAAAATAAGAATTGAGCACTGTAGTAATTTCCCATTAAGATCATCTGTAGAATTTGATGTTCAATAATGTAACCACTTGAAAAAAATCTAATCATATTATTTTTTGTAAAAATAACTACTCAAGACATCAGTTAATCCTGAGAATTCAACTACTCTATTTATTGCCTCCAGTACACCTGCATTGACGATGCAGGCGAGATAATAGGAGTTGCAGGGCGCAACGGCGTCGCGCACTATTCACTGAAACTCCGTCGATGGCACCTCTTCGGCAACGAGAGTCAGGAAGAGGATGTGGTGGTTACGGGTGGCCTGGTTTGGTGGAGGCAATCGTGGCTCGTGTTCGGTGCGTACAACATTCCCGCGAATGCCGATGAAATAAGATTGTACCCAAGGAACCAGAAACTCGACAATGAGTTTGTTACCACCATTACTCAACCTTCTCAGGTAAAATTATTTATTTTTTGTTTTCTAAACCACTTGCTCAACAAATATATATAAAAAAAAATATTTTTATAAATAAACAAAACTTAATTTGTTTTTTACAGTAATTTGAAAATATTTTGCTCTTGCAGGTGCTGTTGATCAACATTTATAACGATCAGCTGATTGTCCTAACAGCTGATTGTCACATTACTGTTTATAATCTCAAAGAACCAAATTCGTCCAATCTTGGTGAGAATTACTTTACTACACTTTTTGAATTCTCATTAGACTTTTTAGAAATGAGCTGTGCTTCACAAATCAATAAATTTACATTAATATGAACCTGTATAGTTTAATTTTTTTCATTGTTTTTTTTATGTACACAAAAAATAGTTTTATTTGAAGCCTGTTCTTAAAGGAACGTTTCACCAAATAACTTTGATTAGCATTATTATGTTATGATATTATGCTAATATGCCTAACTTATATTAAAAATGTTAACACTTTTGGCCTTACTTAATTACATAGCTTGTGAGTTTTTGTTCAGTCACTGTCATTGTTTACATATTATTTGATTAACAAAACGAACCCAGCTTCAGTTTGTGAAATACAGTTGAACAAGAAGACTCTATCTCAATAAAACCGGTTGAACCGAGATGTCTGAAAGGACAAATGACCATCTGTGTTACAAACGGGTTTGTACTGAATTTTTGAAAGGACACCTCTCTAATGCTGGTTTACAATCAGCCAAGCTAGATATGCTAAAACAAATAATGTTTGCCCTTTCGTTCATCTTCTATTTATTCAAATAAATTTTTGATTGGTTTCACAATATTTCTTGAAAATTTTAAAGTTTCTTGTACTTTCATTACCTTTATGTCTATGTTGAAGAATTATTTCTCTCAGTTTTGGGTGAATATTTTAATTTGTATTTTTAATTTTAAAAGGAACAAGAAAGAAATTAAAAGCTAAAAGATACATCAACTTTAGAAGTATAACCAAAAATATGAGGAACCTTAACCCCAATATTTATACAGGTTTCATTATGATTTATTTTATAGTTCTTTTATGCACAAATTTTTGACACACACATGCTTAAACTTTTTATTTGATTTTATTCTAATCCAGTAAATGTTGAATGCAACTTGTTTTCTTTGTACCTGTTTTTCACATCATAATGTCTAGATAAGCACTCAAATATTTCAAAACAATTATAAATACAGTTTTATTTTAGTTCAATACTATAAATGCTGTATCAAAAAAACTTAAAGATTACTTTTATTGTTACAGTCATAATTTTGTGCTAAAACACAGAGAATTTTTTTAACAGAAATAATTCAGTTTATTATACAGTATATGTTCATTCTTTCTTAAGCTAAACACTTTTATATATTAAATAAAAATTTGCTCTATCATAGTACCTGATCTTTTCTTTCTGCTCTACATATATAATCGTTTTTATAGTGTTACATTTTACATTAGGGTTTGCTTGTTAGTTTCTTGTCTATTGCTTCAGAGAGTGAACTAAATAGAGTTTTTAACCTAAATTGTGATAAATCAAGTTGCTTGCTTCAATGAAGTTCTATTTACTTTCCTACTTCTTAAGCATTATTTGTTTGCTTTCTGTAGAAAACGTTGTTTGCAAGCTTAGTTTTTCTTGACTATGCTGTATCATTTTCATTTATCTTAAATGCTACTTTTACCTGTTTTTTATATATATAACAAGAGTTTTTGGTTTATACACCCTACTAGGATGTAAATTTAATAAAGCTGCTTTTTTCATGATATCTAGAGTGTACTGTTAAGACCAAAGGCTACCAAATTTTGAATGTTGTGAAGTATTTCACCAAAATAGAAATTATTTATTTTGGTAACTACCCAAATTAAAAGTTATATCTACATAAGTATCAACAGTTATTTCATTCTACAACTAGTGTACTTTATAATATGAATAAAAATAATACAAAAGTACTTCCAACCTTATCAAAATTAAATAAATAAATAAAATTTATCAAACATAATTTGTTTCAATTACAATCAGGCTAATGCTTTAGGTTTCCACATTGTCCACTCCAATGGTAATTCTTATGGAGAATGTGGCAAGTATAGCTCTAAAGCATTGCCCTGATTACAATTCAAACTATCTGTTTTAACAAACAAATATATGTTAAATTGGAAATAATCCTCCTTGATAAAATATATGAAGTAACAAAGATATGTTATCCAACCACATAAGTGAATAGTGGAACTGTGGTTTAACCAAAACTAGTCGTTAACTTAGCAAATGTGAATTATTCAGAACTTGATTTTTAAGACCACATATGGTTTAAGTATTTTCTAAATTAATAGTTAGCTTCCAACTGGACAGTCAGTGGCTACATTAATGAGTGGCCTTTGTATTGACAAAATAAGATATGTTAGAAATTTAAATGAAGCCTAGCTGTGAGTTTTTTAGTAATAAATAATTTTCCCTATATATAAGGATACCATTCCAGTGCTAGTTCATTGACACATGGTGGGTGTAGTTATATTATCATCTTTAAGTCCATAAGAATGCTATTACTATATTTTCTTCCCTATATTTTGTTCTTTTTATGTAGAACTTAATCAAAATAAAATTTACTTCAGTAAGCAGAAAACAAAATTTAACATGCATCAGTTATTTATTTAACATTATCCACCTTTACATTTACAGGCAAAGTTATAGTTACTCGTGTTCAAGAAGTCGACATCTCCAGCCTGACTGTCCATCCTGCGTGTGTGATTTCTGTTGCTTTAACGTCCCTAAGAACGGAGAGTTGGCGATGCTGCTCATCACAGCCAGTTCAACCTCCGGCCGAAAGTGTGATTTTCAACATTTCCGGAAAAGTTCTCATGATTCAGAGAGATTCGAGATACGACTCGAAAAACAATGTGCCAAATACATCGGGAAAATTAGTGAGTTGTTGTTTGTGCTTTCAAATATTATTTAGAAAATACATCGGGACAATTAGTGAGTTGTTTGTCCTTGCTTTCAAATATTATTTAGAAAATACATAGGGA
>JARUHE010197574.1:0-13582 GCA_031471125.1 Archaeomysis grebnitzkii | reverse complement strand
TGTTATATTGCATGCAAATTGCACTTGTTATATTGCATGCAAATTGCACTTGTTATATTGCATGCAAATTGCACTTGTTATATTGCATGCAAATTGCACTTGTTATATTGCATGCAAATTGCACTTGGTACAGTGAATGTGAATTGCATTATGTTTGTTTGTTTTAATTGAAATGAATGCAACTTGGAGTTTATGTTAAACCAGTTGAGATGTTTAGGTTGATTGTTCTTTAAAGAACTTAGCAATAACCATAATTTTTGTTAGTATAAACTGTATGTAGTGGTGATTATTTTTTATGCTTTGCATTAGTTGCAATGAAAAAAAAATGTTCCTGAATAAAACTCATAAGGGTTCTTTTCACTAATATCTCAATGTGTTATAGTTTTTAGGACATAAATTATCAATGTTATTCTTCATATATTATCGACTATATGTTTTTTTAATTGATCAATCATTTATTGAATGATTATTTATTTGTTTATTTATTGAATGATTATTTATTTGTTTATTTATTGAATAATTGTAAATGTTGGTGAAATTTATGATCTTCAATTACTTCCTGCAGCAAATTCTCTGACAATGGCTTGTCTTATTTCTCCTTGATTCCGATGTCACCCTCCCCCACTTCTTGCTCCGCCCCATTCGCTTCTTCTCCCCCTTTCCATTTCTTTCTTCCCCCCTCTTCTATCCATTTCTTCCCCCTCATTTCTCCAACTGAAGAGTTTTCATTCTTCATAAACCCATTGAATTGGTTCAATTTTTGCAATTCAGAAATCTTCAAAACTGCTTTAGGCAAATGAAGGTGAATTTCAAGATGACGAAAGTTCCGACTGAAATGTAATCAAAAAGATTTACAAAAATAAAACCTATAAAAGTTTCAAATTATTTTCTTTGTTCAAAACCAAGTCCCTATAGATTGTCATCAAACCAACAATCTTTTGATTAACTCAAAAGAATTTTAAAAAAATCTGGGTGAAATTTAATTTTGTTATCAAAACGACTTCTTAATGTTTTGTTTAGCATTTCTTTGTTCATGTTTAGCTACTTAATATCTTCAGTTCTTGTTTTTTCAATAATATTTTCTGATAGTAGGTATACCACAGAACACTGGGTATACATTTTCTCCAGAGGACATCTCTTACTACAGCGCCGATTTACCTATGGTTTTGTATTGCCTAAATTCGTCATAATATTGTTGTTGGATTATTTATGAAACAATGCAGGTTTATTTAGGTTCCAAAATCAAAATAAATAATATTTATCTTTTCAAATTGTGTGCTATCTCATTCAATGGAAGTGATAATTTCACTGAAAATATTTTTTAATTCTTCAAAAAATATTTAATTATAGGAAATGTTGACACTAATTCCAATAACTAAGATATACATTTGACTAATCTAAATTTAAAATTATTTGAAGAGAAACTCCTTATTTCTAAGAATTTATGATTAGTTTGTATTTTTGTCATAATCTTCTATACTTCCAAATTGTATTTGTTTAATACAGCTTACGGCTGTTAGGCTTTGTTTATAAATCATGTTAATTAATTGTTACAATTTTAATTGTGTTTTAACTTGACAATAATTATTAATAATAATGCTATACTGTTGTATAGAACATTTAATTTTAGTTGCAATTTACATGTGTTGGTAGAACCACTTTTCTAACACCTGAATTATTCTTGCAGAGTGGTAATGAGGTCGAGCAATGTTGAGGAAGTGGTCAGCTATGGTCCCGGAGACCCTTGGGAGGTGTTCACCGCCCTGGCAATCCTGGTGGTGGAGGGAAGGACTCCGGGTGGAGAGAAGGGGTACCAAGCGGGACCTCACTGCCTGCCACCCATTGCCACCTCCACCACCCGACACACGTGCGACCTCACAAATCCAGTGGTAAGTTTCTTCTTTCAACAATCATGTAGCTTGTGGAGCTAACTCTGTGATCACGTTCTAGCCACGTGTCACCAACTCGGTCTTCATTTCAAGGGTATATCAAATTAATGTTTACCCAATTCATGGTTTCCTACATTTCTTGGTCTCTATTGGAATATTTTTGGAGTTTAGCTTTTTATCTTTTATGCTTTTTAGTAGAGTTGACACTCGCAATATTAAGCATTGTCATTGGTGCTGAGTATCTTCAGGGTCAGGGACTATGTTTCTTCTCATCCCTTCATCAATCAAGCAAACTGAATAATCTTGTATGAATTGGTATTGGATTATATGCCGTGGAATTCTTCATTCTTATGTGAATTTCAACTTGCAGTGCTGCCGGGCGGACTCTTTGGTTCGTCAGTTGCGGCTGATGTGGGGCGTGGGTGTTGGCGTGAGTCTGGAGGTGTTGGTGGCACCCGAATGTGAACACGGGGCTGCAGTCTGCACAGCCCTTGACACCTCGACAGCACCTTCACAACACCTCACGCTCATCGAACAGTGGGACTTCAGTATCTTCGATAAAAGGTGAACCGAACAAAGACTATTTGTATGTTGGTTAGCTTGAATTTTAGTACTTAAATACCGAGTGCCAGAAAGTGTTCAGCTTTCATACAAACTCAAGAATTGCTGCTAAATGAAATGGTGATAAGGTAACAGTCAGATGAGAAGAAATATTGTAACACAATGATTATTTAGAATAAAAGCTAAACACAAGACGATGTCAAAATATTACTAAGGTAAATTAGTTCGTAAAATTTCTAATAAGACCCGAGACGTATTGACAACCATTTTTAATCCCATTCGGAAAAAGGTTAGTATTTTTAACCAAGAATATAATTCAATATTTTGTTGAAAAGACTTTGATTTTTATTGACTGAAGTAAACTAAAAAGGTTAGTAGTACTTCCTTAACCAAGAATATTATTAAATATTTTTGTTGAAAAGTATTTGATTTTTATTAATTGAAATAAACTAAAAGTTTCTATTTGTAATATCATTTTTTTAAACAATTTTTTTTCACAGACATTGTGAGGCAACAGCATGTGGTTGGTCATTAATATCAGCAGTGCGATCCTTCCTTCATTTTTCGCAACTGTCAGCTTGGCTCAGTGTTTCAAGAGGCAAGCAACCGCCAAACCTCATTTACAGACTTGCTGTGAATTCGCCCGAATTCTGCTCAAAATTCACCACTGAAGTGGAGGAACATGTCTTTCCTATTGCTTTAGTGGGTCAAGAAACTTCCATCAAGGTATTTACTTCGAAACCTTTGAATTTTAAATAATAATATTTAATAAATTACAGTTAAGGAAACATAATTTTGATTTGTCATATCACAAAACAAGATTGAACAAATGTCATCATTTTTTGGGACACATTTCAGCTGAATAACCCCTAAAAAACACGCTTGTGTGGGGCAGTCCTCAAAAATGTTCTCAATGTTGACCTATTTTATATCATAGTCCTGTCACCTTTGGGATGAAAGATTTATTTATATAGCCTAGTTGTTCATTCTTCCAAACAAATGTCTGTCACACCAGTGTACCTTCCTTAAATGTTTTATGATCATTTTCAAATAAAGAATTTGTAAATCGTATTCTTGAAAGTACCATCTCCTCATTTCTTAACATTTTTAACTTAAATAACTATTTCTTTATCTTGAGTGCAGTATCACTTGGCCATTTTTTCATACTTTATATTCCAGTTTATGTTGATGTTTAAAACGAATTTATTCCCATGACTACTATCTCATATTCTTTCATAACTTCTTTGTCACTTAATGTACAAGATACTCAAAACATAATATGATCCAAATCTTATTTGATAACAAAAATCAACCTTTCAGATCTGTTTTGGTTTTATTTAATACTTCTATTCTTTGAAGGTTCTGGTAAAAGCTGTGAAAAGGGGTGGAACCATTCCTCGTGTTATGTGTTCAGAGCATCATGAAGAAGTTGTTCCAACTGACCATAGTAATGCAGATGAAAATAATGACATATCATTCGTTCAGTCTTCCAACAAAACACAAGAAACAAATTTGTACGTTTTTAAAATATTTCTCCATTTTTTATTTAATTTAATTATATAGCCAACTGAATATTTTGTAATTTTATATATGACACAACAAAGATTTTGTGTGCTTTTACCCATTGAATAAATAATGAATTCGTATTTTTATTCCCAAAATTAATTAAGTTTTAATGACAACTGTATTTGAGCAAGTTTCTTAAACTACATTGATATTAGTAAAGAATTATTTTTAAAAAGTTTGGTCTTTCAGAATTGACGATGACCTCCGACGTTGCATGATGAAGGCGAAACTGGCGGAGAACACCCGCATGAGCCGCAGCGAGTCTCCGGACACTCAACTCGGGGAGTCTCTGCTCGATCCTCCAAACTCGCTCTCCAGAATTCCCAGACGCTACCAGAGTCCCTCTAGGTCTGGATCTCCTTCCCTAGAAACACCCGAACACCTCATTTGCAGACCTAGACTAAATCTCTCAAATAATCCCAAGACTTCACAGCCTTCAAATTTCAATCCACAATTTTCCAACTCTTGTTCGTGGACTCAAACACGCTTCCCGTCCGCCTTCTCCATTTCGGTAATGAGTAACAACAAGGTCATCCAAGGAGTTCCTGTCCCAAGTATGCCTAAAGTGATTACAACCGAAAACAAACAATTCGACTACAGCAAATTCACCTTCGATAATGATCACTTCTCACCTTTCCACACAACTGGTCGACCAATCTTGCAGTCTCAGACAACTTCTACAAAAAGTAATTTCCGTAAATATAATTTTGAAACTAACAATCAGAAAGAATCTTTTGAATGTGGCTCAAATAATCAAAATCCAGACAAACCATTAGTCAAGGCAGTTAATCCAAATTATGATGACTACAATTCTGGAGAAAAATGTGAATTTGTTTCAAATAAGATCGGTGCTCCAAAATATTCTCCACCTTCTACAAGCAAAGACATCCAGGGAACAAAACGGAAGGGTGAGAATGAGCAAAGTCTGTTTGAAAAGGATTTCAACAAGTGGAGATTGAATAGTCATCAGTTCTTAAGTGATCATTTAATCACACCTTTGGGAAAGCGTACTTGCTCAAGCTATGAAGACATTATTGGTGAAAAGGATGAACTTTTTCAAAAGGAAATGTTACATAAGGTTAGTTATCAATTTTAGTTTTTTTTTCTAAGACTAAATTATATAAAATTTTGAATAATTGATTTGTGATCTATAATTCAAGATTGGTTTGCCAAAAAACTTTTTCAAACCACTATTGATACAAAATTGAAATTGAAAAAAAAATTAATAATAGTGTTATTTTACATGAAATAGTAATGAGATATTTAAAATACAATATGCTTTTGAAAATGTTTCAATATTTATTGAATTTTTGTTGTTTTTTGTTTCAAGAGGTCTTTAGTTAAGTACTCTTTCAAATGTTTTTCAATTTTTGCAGAATAAAGAAAATGGAAAGTCTGGCTCAATTGTTTCAAATAAACTAAATTTTGATTTAACACCAAAGGAAACCTTAGAAATTTTGCAAGTGCTTCAACATGACAATACAAGGTTCCTCCCAGCCAGGAACACACCGCAAAAGTTCTCATTCGGCAAAAAGGCTCCAGTTTTTGATTCCTCAAATCATAAAACCAAACAATGTCTTGATGACTTGAAGAATGGCCAAAAACATTCAACATTGTTAGAAAAAAATGATAACCTAGAAAGCACAAACATAAAACTCAGTCTTAAACCTTTTTCAATTGATACGACAAATAATAGAAACCGAGAATTGAATGAAATGTACAAACTCTCGCAGACAAATAAATCTTCTCTCACTGCCAACAAACATTTTAGTCTCAATAACAATATAGATAATTTTAAGGTAGATAAATGTGATAACTTTAGCTTTAAGGAAATAATTAATGTAGAAAAGCCTTATACGACGGACGAATGCAGTTCCTTCAAAGACGTTAATTGTGAGGACGATTCGGAATCTAGTGACATAGAAGACGGAATCTCTGCCTCGGATCTTCATTGCATCGACGCTACAAAAGTGATTCAGAAGACAAACTTTTTCACCGCAAATAGCGAGCCAACAAAATCTTCCTCCGAATCCATCAAACAAATGTCCCAAAAGTTGATTAAAAAGCCATTCGATCAAATCCTTTCAAATCTCCAAAAAACAAACCACAAAAGTTTCCTTCCAGATGCTGATGAAAATAAGGTTGGAAAAGAAAATGTGCGAAAAGTTTTGGATTTTAGTGATATGACTGTTTTTGATTCCAGTCCTTCCATCGATGACTTGAAGAAAGTCGGCGAAAAGTTGGTCGACACAAACATCAGAAAAAATACGAGCATCCTTGAATCACTTTTGAGGCAAAAACAGAAAGAGAAAGCGGATACCGAACAAAACATAGAATCCAATGATAAAGTTTCACTTGAAAACCAAACCTCAAAAGAAGCAGAAGAAAGAACCTTCTCTGAATCCAGCGTTGAGTTAGACATTGACATTCTGAGTGAAGACGATGAAGTTGACAACATTTGCAACAATCGTAACATTGCAATTCCATCCGCCAAAGAGAAGGCACAGTTCCGCAGGTCCTTGGATTCTGCAACTAATTTAGTCTTCCATAACAAGACTGGCTTGCCTCTGACGTCATCTCCTGCTCCATTGAGGAAGGGAAAATCATTTGATTATGATTCAAGCCTCAATACTGTAGCAGCTATTAAGAGGTATGTTTGTGTCATGTTTATTCCATCTATGTTCAATTAATTTTTTCATTTGTAATGTTCGACCCATACAAAATCTATATAATTTTTGTCGAACAAAATGGGTGTTATCTCTATACAGTGTTATTGTTGTCATGTGCTCCACTTATATCAAACAAAATGCTCACATTGTATGTCATTTTTTCTCAAAAATTTCTTTGTATGAAATGTTAATAAAAAAATAAGGAATTCCCTAATTTCTAATTCGCAAAACCAACCACCCTTGTACAGTATTTTGTTAATAACCTTTAAAATTGAATTAAATTTTGGTAGGTCGACCTCTTTTCATTGTAGTGCTTTATGCACTTGTGAAAGTGGCGATTACGATGGAAAAGACGTGAACCACACGTCGAAGAAGACTGCATTATCCACCTCCGCTCCTGCCACAGTGACGTGCTCGAATCTTCTTGGCAACTTCGAGGAGTGCGTCCTCAACGGCAGATTAGAACCAGTCTCCACCGTACAAGGCTTCAAAGCGGAGATCGCAGCATCTGGTGCCTTCTGTCCAAAGCACATCACAAAACCTGTGACCGTGTTTTTCTACACACTCTGTGATAATGATCAAATATCTTCTCCTTATATGGTGAGTACTTGAAAACTATTTTATGCTTATCTCAGCTATGCTATATGGATCTGCAATAGCACAAGTGAGATAAGCTGTTATTTGAATGTTGGTTACCTCACTTGTATTATTGCTGATCCATATAATCAACAAATTTTCTGTCAAGTGTGCTGAATACCTTTTAGGTGCAGTGCCGGGCTTTGCCGAAATCTATATAATCAATCAATCTACAATTTGTCGTTGTATTGTAATTGTATCGAAAATATTAAAGTTATTTAATCATTTATATCTCAAATAAACATACCGAGATATAAGTTTTTTTTTATGAAAAATTTGTATGGACAACATATCCATATTTTCATGTAAAAAGTCCAAGTTATTAATGTAAAAATAAACATCAATTGGTTACTGGTACTATGTTTTATTTATTATGTTTATAGAATACATTGTTGAGTGTGCTTGAGGCAAAGCTCTACGAAGGTGTTACTATTCCGTCGTTGGTGCAGTAATTGTATACAATATATACAAGAAATAACCTTCTAGTGTCTTGTTAGTTGACCTACAGCTATCATTTAGTTCTCAAATGAACAGTTATGAAGTGTACATTAAAAGTTGCCAAGTGATATTTTTTGGAAAAAATTAAAATTATTGAAGGATAAGGGTTTTCATGATTTTTTTTGTGTGAAAGTAGTCATATTTCCATGTTCAAAATAAAACATTCAAGTTTTTGGAACAGATGAAGTGTACATAAAAAGGTTGGCAAGTACTAAATTTTGAAAAAACTTATAGTTATTGAGATACAAGAGATTTTATGAAATATTTGTATGGACATAGCCAATTTATCATAATTAAATTAACAGTTTTTACTATATGCAAGACATTGCTGGCGATGGTTCTCTAGTATATTCAATAGTTTTTGTTATCAATTGTAAAAGAGTTTGTTTTGAAGTTACCAATTATTTATATTTCAAAAGTATTCATACATTAGTTAATTTATAAAATGTTTTTTTCAGGGACATATAAATTTAGGTAAAAAAGGATATCATATACCTCAAAAAGGAACGGTTCAGGTGACGTTGTTCAACCCTCACGGAACTGTTGTGAAGATGTTCGTGGTAATGTACGACCTCTCAGACATGCCGCCCAACTCCAGGACTTTCCTTCGTCAGAAGGCCTTGCACATGCCGGTTGGGGTGTCGGATTCGCACCCTGATGCTCATAAATGGCTTCGCTACCTCATTCATCTCAGGTCAGTCATATTTTTTTTTTACTTCAATTGTCTGTATATTATACGAGACCTGGTTGTTTGAGGTCTATATGTTCAGTCTAATAATGCAATTATTAATATCCATTTGAGAAATTTTTATTTTCAAATTTCTTCTAGGTTTGCTAGTTCCAAGTCTAGCAAGATTTACCTTCACACTGACATTCGAATGCTGATTCTACGCAAGTCGGATGCCGATGCGGCCACGTTGCACAAAACGAGCGTTCCGTACGAGCTCCGTTCTTTCACACACGGTCCAACAAACCCGAAGTTCTCTCCAAGAAGATAATTTCTAAATCACAACAATTTGGTTTGATAGATGAAAAAGTTCAATAAATGTTTGTGTGATTGAATTTAATTGAAATATTGTATTATAAATGAATGTTTAAATTGTTAAATTTTAAAAGTTTTATTATATGAATACTTCAGAAATTTTAATGATTTCAAATTATAGTTAAAAAATACTTGATATTGTATTTTTAATATTAGTTTTAAGTGTTTGTCTAAAGTAACAGATTCTGTTATTTTTGAACTATTTAATGCCAAAAAATGATATTTTGTTGTTGTGCGATTATTGCATTTTGATTTTTAGTATTCATCAAAAATTTTGATTCTGATCATTACTATTTTGAAAATTTTGGTAAATTAGAAATTTACAGATATTTTGTTAGACTTTTTGTAATATTAATTAATATTACTGATGAAATGCCCAAAAAACTTGATAACAAATAGTTTTGTGATAAATGAAAAAAATGCAAATTGCAGTAATGAGCAATGGCATTAAAACTGAGAAGTAACTTATGTTGTTCAAATCTAGACAATTGTGTGATAAAAAGTTATGAAAATTATTTTTAAGATATAAAAAACTGAAATTTTCTTTTTAAAGACTAATACTAAAAATAAAAACTGAAATCTTCTTTTTAATGACTAGAACTAAGCTTAGTTTGATTTTAAATGACTGGACCAACTTTGTTCATTTCTGCTTCTTCCCAAATAGTGATGGACTGCAACAAATGTTGATGCACCATTACAAGAAAATGGTTCTGAGCATGTGAATAATAATGGATCATTTTTCAGATGTGTTAACAATTTTGTTAAGTTTTTATGAAATTGTTTTTAACTTTTTACACGAAGCATTTTTGTTTTTCCAAAATCAAACTTACCGAAAATATGAGTGACTGAAATTTGGGTTTTGCTTTCACCGAATTTATTTTTTTGAAAGTTTGATTTATACTCAAAATAAAAATTCAAAAACATAGAGGCTAAAAATTCTACTTTATTCGAAAGGGACAATTGTTCATTTAAATTTTACCCAACTTAAGTAAACATATCATTAAAATAATAAAAAGTAGTAAACAGCATTAATCCTACAGCTATTAAAATAGATCTCTTCACTAAGTTTTGCAGAATCGTAGGTCTTAAATAAAATCATTTGTAATTATTTCAAAATAAAAAATATATTTGTCATTATTTCAAAATAAAAAATATATTTGTCATTATTTCAAAATAAAATATGTATTTGTCATTATTTCAAAATAATAGTTTATCAGAGATGATGTTGGAGTGAATGTCACCAGAGCGTTCACCGCATTGATGCTCGAGTCAGACATTTTAACTGTGATTGTCGATGTCTTCAACGTTTGATTGAGCAACGACAAATTTTAATCTCTGCTCAATGAATGTTGTAGTGATGCAACATTCATTGGACTTGATCATATGTGTTCTGTGAACACACTTTCAATATTTCGATAAGAAATAATTATTTAAAGTTAGATTAATCAATACTAAATGGATGAATGCCTGATAGTATGTACTGGAGGGTTGTATAAATATATTTTCGGTTAAATAATATTACAAAAATGTGATGAAAATCATTTTTATTTCAAAGGTGTTCATATGTGGTCTTTACTATGACAGAAGAGTATTACAATATTAATTGAGCTGAAGCTACACAAGTCTATCTATTGAACCCTTCAGTTTTGTTATTAATAGTGTCTTCTTCGAACTCTAGTTTCTGAGCAGATGAAAATATTTTTACATAAAATGACTTTATTTTAAGAATGGATATTATAATAGGTTAAATATTTATTTGTAATTGTAAGGTTCAATGTTCTGTTCTGCCAGTGAGTAAATTTGATTGGAAAGTATTTGAAAATATAAAACTAGATTAATGTTCCAGATAAAAATGTTTTGTCACCTATATTCGAGGACATGTCAGCCTTTAGTAATGAACAGATGTAACCTTTTATGATTGAAATTTAAATTGTATAAACAAATATAGTTAAATAAATAAATGTTTTTTTCATTAAAATTTCCAATTTTTTGTACTGTTCTTAAAGGTGTTTTTCGGCCTTTAGTTCAAATTTTAATGTTGCTGCAACCAAACAGTGGTTGTCTAATCTGGTGCAGCATCTGAGTTTATAATCACTATCTTATAATATTTGTGATTAATATGGGGAGGCACTAATTACATAATCTGTGATGCAAAGGCTGGTTCTGCCCATAAACCTTATAACCAAGTCCCTTAGTGGGTGAGAAAAGAAAGAACGGGACCACCTATGGTTCTTTTTGTTCACAAGTATACTTGTGTTGGGATCTATCTTCAATCTTCTGTTACAGTTGTTGAAGAAGTAAAAATCAACGGACAATAAGTTTACAAAATTTGTAAAAGAGGAAAACCGTTAAACTATGAACAACAGTCAAGGACGTTCTTCTATGACTGGATTCTGGTTTGATATAGTACATAAATCTTTATGGCCACACATACTTCTGAACTCAAACAAGAAGTCATTTCTGCCAAATTGGCTAACATCATTAAATAAGACCTTCTGAAAAAGAACTAAAAGTATCCATGATATGAATCACTGGAAAGCATCTATTGTTTGCTGCACTGGTTGGCAGCAGATGATATATAGATATATGAACGAAACTTAATATATTCATCTGAGTCTTGTAATCCATACACCATTCATGTGGAAGCCTTGCCAGTTTTCCGTCAATATGGACGATGTTATCCTTTAAGCCAATCAGACGTTCAAGAAAAAAGCCACGAACTATTGGCGAATGATTTTCATGAATTTGAAAATTAGATACTCAAGAAAAACTAGGATCAAGTTGAAGGAATATCAATAATGTCCAATTTCAATTTTTTCTTAATTTAGTATTAATTACATACAAAAGTTTCACTGGAAGAGCCAAGGACTATGCACCCAATGAAGGTCCCAAAGCAAAACAAATGCTGATGGGAAATGACTAGAAATTACTTTTTTAATCAACTTTTTAATTAAAATCAAGATGAAGCAACAGGCCGAACTTGATGATCATTAATTGGAGCACGAACCGTTACATCCATACTAAAATCAGCCTGCCCACTTAACAAGGGGTATAGTTAAAAATATAAATATTATTAAAATTAAAACAATCTTTTTTATTTTCTATCAACAAAAATAAAAATATTTTCTTCTCTTTAAAAACATTAATCTTATAAAAAGTAAAAATTTCACTTCATTATTCAAACAAGAACAAAATTATACTTAATATTTTGTATGTTCAGAAAAATTATGAACAAAGCTATGTATATGAGGAGATGGCGCTTGTTACTATTCCCCCAATGCGTCAGGATCTTCTTGAATTAATTTTAGATTCAGAAAAATTGTGAACAAAAAGAAATAATATATTTAATGTTATTAAAATAAAAATATTCACTTTGTTATTCAATCTTATACTTGTCAGCAATAATAATTATGTATGTTCAGAAAAATTGTGAACAAGTTAAATATGTAAGGCAAAGGAGTGGAGATGACGCAGGCTACTATTTTCCCAAATGCATCAAAAACCCCTTTCTAATGATCATGATTTGTAAGTTCAGAAAAATTGTAAACAAAATTATATATTTAATATCTTGTAGATTCAGAAAAAATGTGAGCAAAATTATAATATTGCTCATATCCAAAGCAAAGGAGGAAAATGACGCACATTACAATCGCCCAATGCATCAGAATCTCATTCAGATATGTTGCAGGTTCCAAAAAAATATGAACAATGCTATGCAAAAGAAGGAGATGGTGCATGTTACTATTCACCCAACGCGTCATTAACCTCCTTCAAATATTTGTAGGTTCAGAAAAATCGTGAACCAAACAATAATGTATCTATGTAAGGCAAAGGGAGGAATGAATGAATATATAAATAAACTGGCCTATACCCGGCGCTGCACCCGGAGGGTATTCAGCACCTACAAACGACAAAGATTGTACTTCATCTAACTAACATAAAACTGGTTAAAAACACATTTAAAAATAAAAACAATACTAATTAAAGTTGGTAAGCCACTTCAATTTTTAAAAGAAAAGAATGAAATCACGAAGCAGGACATTTGCATTGTCCGTAAGAGGAAACCAGACAGCACGTAATAAATTCCAATGAAACTGGCTTCCCCATCTTTCCCTAAATTAAGCCTGACACCATCCTTAAGAGGGAACCAAACAACACGTAATCAATTCCAATGATGTTAGCATCTCTCTTCCCACAGTAAAAAAGTCATCGTCCGATAAAGGAACGCATATCTCACGTAATAAATTCCAATGAAGGTGCCACCTTTTCTTTCCTTCAAATAAACCTGGCACCATCCATAAGAGGAAGGCAAAGGGAGGAGATGACACACGTTACTATTTACCCAATGCGTCAAAATCCCCCTCAAAGAATTACAGGTCCACAAAAATCGTGAACAAAATAACACTTTCCCTACAATTGCTGTGGAGCTTGGCATAATAATAGACAATGAAAAGTCTGATAATAATAATAATAATTCAAAGTTTCTTATATAGCGCATCAATAAATACTTTATTCTGCTGCGCTTTTCATAAGATAAGGTTAAAAATAAGGCTAAAATTATGGAATAAAATTTAAATCGAAAATTACGACGAAAAGGTTAAAGGAACGGCGTATAAAAATGTTTTAAAAGTTTTCCTACATAAGAGCTTGATTAAAAAGAAAAGTTTTCAATTGTTTTTTAAAGACTAAAAATGACGATTCGTTTCTCAGGGATAATGGTA
>JARUHE010197573.1:0-22586 GCA_031471125.1 Archaeomysis grebnitzkii | reverse complement strand
TATGTATAAACATATACACTTTCTTCTTCTGCACTAGTTTACTAGTTTATCCCGTTTTCATACCCGGTCGCCCTTTCCAACCACCCTCCTCCATCTGCCTCTATCTATCCTTCTCTCTCATATCGTCTCAATACAGTCCTCCACTTTGTCTCGGGTCTTCCTCTAATTCTCCTCCGCACTTCCATACCCGCTCACTATTCTATTGCCTCATATGTCTTCCCTGAAATCTTTCTCGCCTCCACAGATCATCTGATCCTCGCGAGGTTATTTCTTTTTTTTCACATTCTAATTTCGAAAACTGGTATACCTCTCTAGTTTACTTTTTTCATAGGTAATTTCTCCGCCCCGTAATTTTCCCTCTATTTTAGCTGACATTTTCCTATCGAATATTTATTTTAACATTTTTATGTAAATCATAATAAACTTTTGCCAATTTTAATGTAAAGTTTTTTCTTTTTCAGATGAAAACGAAGGAGGGTCCAAGTTCCGACTAAACATTTTCTTCAAAGGTTTTTGGAGAAGAAATAAATATTCCTTTGACAACAAAATTTAATTTTGAACTTTGCAAAAATTATTGAAACTTAAATGTTATGCTTTTCAAGAAATAATGATAACATAATATAACTTACTGGTGTTTTTTTTACACATTATAAATCTAAAAATAGATTCTAACATGGATTTATTTTTTGAATGATTTTATATTCAATTGTTAATTGAGTAAAAATGTTGAAACTTTGATAAGCAACTACCTAACACTGGTCTACGAAGGCTGGTAGATTGGTGAATAGGTGGAATCTTGAATCGCACTTTCGAGAATGCTCCAATTTTTGATTTATTTTTTTCAGAACGCTCATATTTTATATTTTTTTAATAATGAGTGTGCTCCTATTTTATTTTTTTGAGACTATCCATTTTATATTTTATATGTTGAGACTTTCCATTTTATATTTTATATGTTGAGACTTTCCATTTTATATTTTATATGTTGAAACTTTCCATTTCATAATTTATATGTTGAGACTTTCCATTTTATATTGTATATGTTGAGACTTTCCATTTTATATTGTATATGTTCAGACTGTTCCCATTTTATATTTAGTATCAGTTGATGTTGGTCCTATAAGGTACCACGCCAAAATCTTCATAACCATCTAAATGTGGCTTTTGTTGACAATTTTATGCAAGAATTTCCGGCTTAGTGTGTCTTCGTTTGAGCTAATTTAATTCTGATCTTTTGAATAAGAAACTCAAGTATAAATATCGCAGGAAATAAAATACAACAATCATATCATTATAATAATGATAACAAAACTTCCATTTTACAGTGGCTTTGTCTTTATTAGAACTTGATTACCAAGAAGATTTTCTTGCAGTCCATCTAACAAAGACAACTTTTATAACTATAACTAGGTTTTATTATTCTTTCCATTTTCCTTTATTGTTCAAGTGTAAATATTGCGATTTAAAAAGTGTTATACCATTATAGTTTTTACTTTAGCATTTCCTTTGTTAAACTGTAAATAAAGTCATTATTAGTTGATATTAAGTTTTTAACATTAAATTAGTTCTACTAAATAAAAATCAATTTGGAATGAGATAACTCTTTTGAAGACCTATTATATTGTTGACATGTTAAAACGATTTTATTTATCATAAGTCAAATATATTAAAAATTTGTTTGTGAAATAAACTAAACTATATTTATTCATTATAATTCATATAAAATATAATTTTAATATTATGAAAAATATTAATGTGATTTTATAAACGAGATTTTTGCTTGTTTCGGGATATAATGTACAACCGCTATATTATATAACATTGAACAAATTATATTTTTATAATATATGATTTTTAATCAATTCAAATATGCTTTGCTTAAGATATTTTGTAATTCAAAACATATTAAGTTTGTTTTATATATATTTAACAGTATGCTAAACACATGTATATTACTTGTATATATTTATACATATTACTAATTTCTTTACTTTTCAATTTTTTATTACTTTTTCATTAATTTGTTCATAAATAAGTATTAAATGAACAGATAAATATATAAATGCATAACGTTTTATTCTAAACATATTTATATATGTAAATATATGGTAAACATAATATAAGCTTATTCGGATGTTTTTACTTTTGAAATGATATCGTATTTCAATTTCCATAGAATTAAGCTTGAATCATTTTCATTATTTTTCTTGATTAAAATATATAGAAATTGTTGAAGTAGTTTAGAATTTGTTTTGATGAAGTAAAACCTCAGCCTTAAAAGTAAACATATCTGGTAGAGGCTTTTTGTCTAAAATTGATGGTTTATTGAAAGTAACTGAGAAATTAACTTTAAACAATTTTTTGAATAATTATAGAAATTTAAACTAACCATTTTTGTCAAGTGTATCTAAAATTTAAGTGTTGCTTTATTGTATATTCGTGAAGTGTAAGAATTATATTTAAATTATTCATACTGGAGTGTGTTTATAAAAATTTCATTTGAAAGAAATACAAATTGACATTTTTATGAAATTATTTATCTGCTTGTATTAAATTATATAACCTACATAAGAAACGATTTATTTTCCTTTTTATTCAAAATAAAAGAAATATAAATAAATGTATTTTTTAAATTCAATATATAATATATACAAATGTTGTTACATTAATTTTATTGAACTCTTATATAAAGACAATTTGCTCAAATGTTTAATTAAATGGAAATAATAATAAACAAATAATTCTTCATTAGAGTTCATTGTTGACCACATTTATTGAGCATTAAAGATAAAGTAATTTACAATATTCACACGGTTTAACAAAAGATTAACTATTTTTTACAAACAAGTTTATCTATAACGAATATAAGTCATTTAAAAAGAACGTTTTATTAGTATGGTTTTGGAAAAATGTGTAACTACATAACCCAAGGTGACTTAATCAACATATTCGAGGCAGTGTGTTGTTTATTTGACATTGTTTTTAGTCGTTTCTCCTAACTGTTTGAAGTGTCTGAATTTAACACATTATGGCCTCTGAGCTATTATTTTACATATATAATAAAGGCTGTTTTCAATGCTTACAGTTTATCAAGTTTTAAATCCAATTGTTATGCGATCAATGAGTTAAACATCAAATAGTGGGAAATGTTTGTTGAAAACAATCATTCTATTGTATTCATATTTTTTAGTTTTAGAAAAAAATCGTTTTTATAACAGGATGATTAAATGGAAGTTCTAGCACCAAATTGTGAAGTTTTAACCTCTCAATGATCATTCACCTCAGGTATGGAACCAACATTTGTAGCACAAGACTACATAATCTATTAGTGGATTGGTATTGGGAAATCATCTTCTTTGTTTAGTTGATAAATGTTGGGCCCTGAAAATGCAGGTTTTCCAACTGGTACCCACCAAATTAAAAGAATGTGCTAACAATGAACCGGTATGAAAATATCCTAAGATCACGATAACATACTTCATTAAATTATCAAAGCTTGCATGATCATAGATGATTCAAAGGATTTGCTCACACATGCAAACCAGTCAGTCATCAACCAAAGGATCGTGTTCACCAATGCAATTTCTAACATGTACGTAAAAAAAATTTGAATGTTTTATTCGAATAAGGAAATATGATTCTTCTCATACTTTTTCAAAAAACATCACTCAGGAATTTGTAGTGTACCCTTAATAATTGTTCATCATCGATATAAATCAGCAAAAACCCAGGTTAGTTATACTGTAGATGCGACATTCTTCCGTGTAGTCTTCAGTTTTGTGAATTCAAATTTGAATATTTTATTAATCAGAATGTTTCAAATCTTACAGATTAATCTATCCAAACTTAAAATTAAAGCTGGTTTTACAAGGATTGAGAAATTGTTTTATAAAAATAGTTCATATATAGTTTTAACCTGAAGATATTCATTTTTCCATAGTTATACCAACGCCGACTCTACTACAGGCCTCTTACTTACTAGTCATGAATTTTTGACTATTACAAAAAAAACATTGGAAACAACTGATAGCATAGATACCAACCATAATCGTGATATCGACCTAGCTTTCCTTAATCACCGATAAACTTTATCATAAATCTATTTTATCGTTGATCGAATGACAAGAAAGTTCATCCCGTATCAAGAAAAGATGGGTCGAGAATGTATTGTAATAGGGATTTCGATGTGAAAGGTATGTAGTAGAGTCTGCGTTAGTTATACATTATCCAAAGCATTGAACTCCATAATTTGGCTTCTTCCTCAAAAAACACGAACGCTTTACAAGAACATTTATGAATTTCAACAACACCTAGTCTTTCATAAATGTTCTTGTAACATCTTTGGACCAGACTGGATTACTATTGGTGGATATTTTAATACATAATCGTTTGTTTTTGCTTTAAAAATGTTTCTCTAGTTTAAGTGAAATATGTGCTTTATGAACCATTAATAACTTTTTGGAAAGTTGTTCATTTTTTGCAATTGCACCATAGGAAATTCAAAAGTGGACCTAGTTTCATTAATTCATTTTACAGATTTGTTCAATAGTACAAAATGAAGAAATTCTAAGCACTCCAGCCAGGGTCAGTTTTTTTCTATTATTCCATGTGTATTGGTTATTCTTGGACAATTTTAGAAGCTTCAAAAGCAAAATGTACAATGTTTCAATCTATCTAGCAAAATTTTCAATAAATTGAAATAAACATGAATTAGTTCATAAACCCTTGCTATTATTTAATTTCACTTTTTTTTAGATTATACATTATACAGAGATAAAAGGTGAATGAAATCCATAAGATTAAGTAGTGTTTATTTCAAGGGGTGGGTTTAATGGAAGCTGTACAATACTGACTGCTGTCAATAGCAGCTCTATATGGCATACACAAAGCTCATGACACTCAACATAATTTGGTATCACGAATTTGATTAAAATTAAGGAATCCAAAAAATAACATCAAAATATGGATGATAATTTATCTTAACCTTGAAATCACAATGAGAGCTGCCAATCTAAACCTAATACAAATTATAATTGGAATCCTTAATGATAATCAATAATTTCCAACTAATGTCTGCCAAACATTTTCCAAATGTGATGTTAGATCTAACAAGATATTAAGATTGAAAACCAATGTTTAACAGACCAAGATCGATAAAATTGGACATTTCTTTGAAAAACCTTAATCTTATCTGCACCATTAATAACAATGAGTATTATTTTAATCATTTTTAATATTTGAGAAATAAATCTGGAAATTTCTAAACTATTAATTAAAATGTTGAGACATTTGAAATAATTTTGTGACTATTTGAACAAATATATATTCTTAGAAAATATCTGTAAAATAAGGTTCTCTTAAATTAAACATAAGTTATTGTATAGTGTAAATGAGCAAAACATCTTAATATAAATTTTTTGTGCAGTGTATCCAATTCAATTACGAATGTCACCTAAGTAGAGGCCTTAATTGAATTATATCCAAAATTACCGACCAGCCTACATATAATGTGTGGGCAATCATTTTTTTTTAGCATTTTCTTAGATAATTTTTTTGGAACTGGAATCCAATGCAATTTTTTAGATAGAACCCCCTTTTAATTTTTAATTAGTAAAGCTATCAAAATCCTCACAAAACAATTATCAGTAATGGTGAAAAAAATAAATTATAGATAAATATCTCGCACAATTTCTCTACAAAATTGAAACTTAATTGCAATAGATATAAAAAACTTCAAAGTTTGTCTTCAGTTGAAAGAAATTTATAAACCACACCCAATACCAACATCCATAGATTAAAATTACAATATTTAATGATCAGACAATACCAAATCTTGACAGCACTTTCTAAATACATTCATAGAACCATTTATAACTAGCTTAATTAACCACTAGGAATCGACTAACCTTTAGACATCCAATGTGTGGCTATATATACACCAATTTAGGAGTAAATCGGATTCCACTTTGTTTTCAAAGACTTTTTTTGAGAAGCTTATTAACCCAAAACAATTTAACCATTTTATATGAAAATTTCCTTAAATCAAAATCACAACATTTCATATCTTGACACTCTGTGCTAGCCAATGAAAACTTTTCTTGTCGTTTGTTTAGAATTACAACCAATGATACAACCTCTTTCAATGTGAAAGATACAAAAAATGACACATTAAATAATATAAATATGTGAAGTTATGATACAACTTCCACCAAACTTAAATGAACAATAAAAAATGGATGTTAAATAAAATTAAAGATTGAAGTTATATGAAAGAAGAAACCAGACATAAGATAAGAAGGAATGTTACTTATCTCCAAAAAAATGCTTAGAAATTATCCCTCTATGAAGACCACAGAAACATGATCGGACAACTCTAGTACGTACATTGAGACAAATTTGATTTCCCTGAAGATTAAAAATGATGCATTTTATAATGTATAATTAGGAGAAATAGTCTCAAGTCTCATCAAAAAGTTTGTTGTTAAGAACTGCAAATTGTATTAAAAACCTTTTCAAAGGTCAAAATTAAAATGTAATAAAAATAAAATAATTTTAAAATGTCATTTGTCTACTTTTCCTACTGATTAAAAAAAGAGATTCGAATACACAAAAATATAAAACTTAGTGAATAAATTTGTATTCCCTAAATTTAATGAGATTACAGACCAGCCATTGGAAGAAGCACCAACGACAGAACATCTCTTAGAAGGTGGATTACTTCGGCAAGTTCAGTCAATACGTTTTTAGGAGCAAGATATAATCTGCCGAGGTGCTCAGTTTCAAATTTATCGAGATTCTTTCACTTCAGATCAAAAAATATAAAGAACGACACCACTACTGCCAGGCATATGTCTCTCATTATCAACATTATCATTGTTATGTTTTAAAACTAAACCTCTAAATGTAAGAGACGAAAAATTCCCTAACAAAAAAATTTGGCTTTGATAAACACAATTTATCAAAATTACCAAACTGTAAATCTCCCCCAAATATTTAGTTATACAATGATATGCATAACCTCATATTAATTGGAGAAGTAAATCATCATCATATTCATCATCATCATCATGCTGCTAACAATAATAATGAAAACAATGAGAGGCTTGATATGCATGTACAATGCAAGTGTACATTTATATACATTCATTATACAGATGTGTAATTCACATATATAAAGACAAGTTCTGCTACATGTATGCATCACATCATTTGAACATTAAAATGTTCGTAAAAAAAATATCTTCAATTACTCCAAAGTTTTGAGCTTAAAAAGGCAAGACCTGGATAGACCTAAAAGAGGAGACTGAATACTGTAGATTCAGCTGCATAGAAATGATAATTGTAAAGTTTGAAATGCAAATGAACATAATAAGACATGACAATTATTAATTAAATTATGTTGAATGATGATAATTACAACAATTTACAAAAAGTGTAGACAAGCAAATTATTATTTAGGATCTAGATACCAGACCAAAATGAATCGCCAAAGCTTAGCTGCAAATGTTATGGTTGAAGCTGTGGTTAAATCTCCTCTTAAAAGTCAAATTCAGATCTGGTCAAGCATTTGCAATGAAATGGCTGTTATAATGATAATGGCACAACTACTATTGTCATTATGAACAGCCAAGTAGTTATAGTGACAGTAGAAACATTATCTTATAGCAGCATCATTGTAGGCAGCAGTAGCAGTAATAGTAGTTGCTGATTAATGTCATTTATTAATATAAAGAGGCATTAACTGATGTTCAGGCATGGTGGTATTTTCCTGGAAAACAAAAAGTAAGTTTATTATTCAAATTGGCTTAAATGAAAAATAATTTTCAACTAATTGCAAATATATCAAAAAGAACCAAGAGCAGAGATATTTTTACACAGACCTCAGTAAGACATTGAAATCAGGTACTCTCCTAGACTTTCGACTATAGATGCGACTTGGGGAGGTTGGTTAGGCTCTTCAAATATTGCCACTAAGATAGCTTGTAATGTTTTCATAGCATGCAAGCCAACTTTGCCTTTTTTACATCTAATTACCTGGAAAGAAGAATGATGAATTATAGTGCATCCTTAATTTACTAAAAAAATAAAAACAAATATAATCCCAATGTGAAAAATGATTGGACTTTTAAAAAATATATAAATTTGAAAACATTAGAATTACATTCATTTCACTTTTTACTTCCCCTTAACCCTCAGACACAGAAAATGTTTACAAAAGTTGATTTGCAAATCACATCAAAAAGAATTTCAAATTGTTTAACATGTTTTATTAATTCTAGGAAACCAAAAGTTTATTTTCTTTTCACATCAAAAATAAATGTTTAAACCTTTATCAAAAGAAGCAAAACAATTTGATTGTACATGATTGGATACAAAAAGTAAAGTTTCCAATTAAATTGATTAATATTCAATAAACTCAAAAATTAAATTTAGATAATGAAAAACTCTAGAATTTCAGAAAAGATAATTGTTAGTACAAAACAAACTATTTCCATTGCTGATCATGTTATGAACGGAATGGCATTGAATAAGCAATGTAGTGCATAGAAATAGCATTGAATAAGCAATGTAGTGCATAGAAATGGCATTGAATAAGCAATGTAGTGCATAGAAATAGCATTAAATGAGCAATGTAGTGTATAGAAATAGCATTGAATAAGCAATGTAGTGTACAGAAATAGCATTGAATAAGCAATGTAGTGTACAGAAATAGCATTGAATAAGCAATGTAGTGTACATAAATAGCATTGAATAAGCAATGTAGTGTATAGAAATAGCATTGAATAAGCAATGTAGTGTATAGAAATAGCATTGAATAACCATTGTTGTATATAGAAATAGCATTGAATAAGCAATGTAGTGTATAGAAATATCATTGAATAAGCAATTTAGTGTATAGAAATAGCATTTAATAAGCAATTTAGTGTATAAAAATAGCATTGAATAAGCAATTTAGTGTATAGAAATAGCACTGAATAAGCAATTTAGTGTATAGAAATAGCATTGAATAAGCAATGTAGTGTATATAAATATCATTGAATAAGCAATGTAGTGTATAGAAATATCATTGAATAAGCAATGTAGTGTATAGAAATAGCATTGCATAAGCAATGTAGTGTACAGAAATAGCATTGAATAAGCAATGTAGTGTATATAAATAGCATTGAATAAGCAATGTAGTGTATTAATATTACCAATCTTAAATTATTTATACAATTCATATACACTTTATCATCAATCTATTTCTGTATAGATAAAACCAGACTATGAAAAAATTCTTAAAATGAAAAGTAATAATATAACAAAAACAAAACATATTAAAAAGAATAATCAACCATATAAAAAAGAAAATTTAGATGATATTTAAGGATTTAAGCATGTCTATCATTCAACATAAATTCTTGGAAAAAAATTACTTGAGAAATATTAGTTGGACTTTTAGATTATATTTTTTAAATATTCATGAATATTACGATATAACAAACTCTACAAACATACATGTCACACTTGATTAAAATTAGTTATATTTTTATGTAATTTGACAACGGAAAAAATGTTAAGTATTTATTAATTGGCACAGTTAAGGAATATATGTGATCAAAATAAAAAGTATTTTGTGAATATAATGAAAATGAAAATATTTTAGTTAAGAAACCCAACATACAATATATAGAACACTGTGCATATCAAACCTTAAATACTATAAAGTGAGCAAGACTAAATAAATCAATAATTTAATCATGAATTAATTTTGAAGTTAATTATTTAGTGATAAAGAACAACTAAATAAAGTTAACTAAATCTTTAGGCATTTGATTGTAAATAAAACTTGACAACCATTTAAAAATGGAAGCCATAAAACAATCAACAATTCAAAAATGTAAAGTTCACAAAAAAATTGTGGATTGATTGATTGTATTGTATTGTATTGTACCAAACAATTGTTTCTAAAAAATTTATGAATGTGAAAGAATAAACCTGCTGATGGCAACTATGCAACATTAACTGTTTTACTTGCTCGACAAAAACTGAAGTAAATCCTGATTAAGGTTTATTAGTTTTAAAAAATCTCATTAAATTATGAAATAACAGAATGAGGACATAAACTCAACAACAATTATTAATGTGCAAACTTAAATAACAAAATGGTACTTACTCTATCTGTACCAGAAAGATAAATATATTTTTCTCCTCCAATAACTACACCAGACATTGCTAAACTAGTTTGGTCAGCAAAACTATTGGACAATTTGGCTAGCTCTTCCCGTGTGGGCTGGAAAGAAAAAAAATAACATTTTAAAATCAGCAAAAACAATAAAAAGGTTTTATTATAATGGTTGCATTAAATAAACATCAAACAAAAAGAAACCTAAATATAATTAAAATTGAGCCATCTTAATCAATGAAATAGTTATTTTTAGCGGAGACGTAAGGCACCTCTACGAGTTACTTGTGATTGTTGTTCTTAGGGATGTGTGACCTTGTGCTTTTTTCAAAACTTTTATTTTTACAGCCATAATTATTCAACATAAATGAATGATATATGCATTATGAATTATATAACTTAAAGAATTGTCTTTAAAAGCTGAATTTGTTGAAATAACTACATTTTTATATTTACAATTTACTTCTAGAGGCGGTTTTACTTTTCATAAATTAAGTTTTGACCATTATCATAAGTGATTTCCAGTCAGAACATTTAAAAGAATTGTTCAATAACATAATTAGCATTTTTATTTTAAAAAACTAGGATGAAAAACAATCTAAAACATACAAATTTTATTTTGTTTATTTGGGTATTGTGCGACTTGTACTTGACCAACCACAAGTCTTCAATTAGTGTTACATGGATTTGTAAGGAAAGTGATTCTGATTAGTTCTCTCAAAAATGGAACAAAGGATGTGGTTAAGGGGTCATTTTTTGGGCTAGAATGAACTATTACATAACCAAACCAAACAGGTTTATAATTGAGACATCTAATAATCATTGCTACTGAAATCAAGAAGCCTATTAATACCATAAGAATCTAGTTGTTTCAATAAATTATTAAAGAAATATTCTTCATATTGCATACCTTTTATATACGTTCAATGATCATTATTCTAAAATTAAAATTTAAAAAAAAAAAACAGTTTACTTTTCAAAAAAAGAAGTTGACAAAATTCTGAAAACAGTAATTCCTAGAATAGTGTCTTCCGTCTCCGCTAAAAAGTTTTGATAGGCTAACAATCACATTTTAGTCCAATGCCAGTTAGAAAAGTATTATTGCAGCACATTGAACAATGTTGGATATAATGAACCCTTTACATTGCAACATATGCATAATACACAATAAGTAATATAACAATTTGAATAGAAGATAATATTTGAATAAAATTGCACATTAATCAAATATCAAACAATAGGTTTCACTAATTAATTTTAATTTTTTTTATTCTAATAACTATAATATTTAAATTGTGCCTCAAGGACCAGTTCCTATAGGCATGGTCCTGTTATTTTGTTTTTTAAGGTTATTTATTGTTCTTGTTATTGTTATTGTTATTAGTGTTATTAGTGTTATTATTATAAATATTAACTATTATTTTTATTACTGTTATTATTATTTATTATAACATATTGACGATAGGAGTGAACAAATCTCAATGATAGTGAATCCTATAATGCTTCAAAGATTATTGTCTTATGAAATAAAATACATCAAGACTACCATTGAAAACAACGATTTTATAGACGAATGGATAAAGTCATCCTTTCATTGTGTCTTCCCAAATATTGGAAACATAGACAAGTATTGGTGACAAGAAATCAATCTGTAATTAGTTAGACATGTTCGGTCGCTCATGAACAAGGTTTCTTACCTTTACAATAAAAAAGATGAAACATTAACATTTCTGAAATATCATGATGTAATTATTGGTAATGTTATGATATTAAATTCCAATGATTACAAACTACCAATTGTTTCTCTAGATATAGTAAACATAAGAGGACAGAGCTGATATGTATGAGAAGTCAAACATCATTTATGACAAAATTTGTTTTCCTTTCTTCTTCAAACTATAAAAGTTTTTTAAAAACTCGCGAAGTTTTCCTTTAAGCTTTTTTTGGCTTATCTTTAGTAGATTGTGAAAATTTTATTATTCTTTATCTTATTTAATTGCCTGCCATAACTACTATTCGTGGAGTTAATTTCCCCAGAATTTTTTCATTGGAAAACATTTCCCTCTAAATAATGTTTTTTTTAATCAATGCCCTAACAGAACATACAATTAAAAAACTCACCCTGACGAGAATATCCTGGGCTACACTTATTATATAAGGCGAAAATAGCAATTTGTGATTATTCAAGATTGTTTACATTTGGATTGTTGACAAACACTGATAATCGTGTTGCTTAATTGGAGCAAGTAGGTGTTATACTCTACAAGAACATGTTACAACTACCTACACCAAGAATGATCATAACAAAAACATGTTACTGTTAATTGTTACAACTAAACTCAACAATTGTGTGTTAAACATATGCAGCCATAACGCGAAATATATTATAGAATAATTGTTGAAAAGTTGACGACTGATCTTTGTTGACCAAAGCACAAGATTGTTTATTTATAATTTTGTCAACCGATAAACAAAGTCTGAAGAAAAACCAGTTTACGATAACGTCTTTATATATTCACATAACTTCGAGTTTTTATTTTATTTTATGCATTTTGTTAATAAATATAATTTGCGTAGTAGCACTAATTTATACATAATGCGTAGTGCATTATTTTTAATTCGATACACACGCATGCTAATGCGTATTTATTCATGCATGTATACAAATAAAGGCATAAATGCATATGGCTAAGAAACATTTCTGTAAAACTATGTACGAGTATGCATTAATATTTAAGAAGCATGGATACACAAACCTTATTTATATATACAGTGTATATATAAAGAAGTTGTGTGTATTCATAATTGCATAACTTGAAGCTATGATTAACCAATAAAATAGAAACACACGTAATAAAACTGTTTATTAGATATTATTAACAGTTAACTTAGGTTTGTTGAACGTTTAACAAACTTGTTTGTTATAACATAAATTATTCTATATGAGATTCATAATTCTTATTTATCTAATAAGTTTTAATTCGAAATAAATAACAAAAATAATCGTTTACAGAAGATCAGTGAATAAATCCAAGGTATAGAACGCGACTAAACACACTTGAACAAGCTAAACAATGACTTAAGTTATCAGAAGGATGCCCCTTTAGTGTAATCTGTTTTTGTCGTTGTCGTACGTTATTCAATGTTTCTTTGTTTATATATGAGTCTTATGATTAAGCTAACCAAATTCAGTTATAATTTACAAAAAATTGTATGAGCTGTATATAATAAATTTGTTAATTAAATAATCAATATAGTTTATTAACTATAAGTATTATAATAATAATACTAATTATTGGTAAATCGTACGTTTGCCAGCCAGCTGTTTTATTTGTTGTCAACAGGCAGCACAGCTCAAGTTTGAAGATGAGACTCAGGTTGATGAGAAAAATATATCTGTATTAAATATTAGTCATAATCTCTACATCATATGGGAAATTTGGTGATGCAATTTATGGCTGTACTAAAACGTTGCTAAATATATTTTTTAGTGTGTATAAAAAATCAATAATGCATAGCATTAAAAATGTAACCTCATTTTTTTGAAAAATATTTCGTAATAACTTACAAGGACTGTAGTTTGAGGCTCGGACTCTGACCAGCTGAAGGAAAACAGTTTTAAACCTATATTCACATTTATGCCCGAAAAAATATAAGATTTAATGTTCTTTTTTATGTAAAGTTAATTTCTAAACAAATCACTACTATGATACTAGAACAGTCCGTTTGCCCGATGCTATCCAAGCTGTTTGGTAACTTTGGCAATAGGTTATAAATAAATTTACATTATTTATTTGGCCATAACATTGAAGTTGACTATTTTAAAACTTCAACTAATCAAAAATAACAAAACTAGTGAAAATGCCACGTAACAGACATTTCAAAGTGTAATTTTGTCCTATAATTAAAAACTATTATTTTGACAATGTCAATCAACATTCAACAACACTGGGGCAGTTTTGAGCTTTCTTATAATGTACATCTGTGATCGATATCAACAATACTACATTAAAAATACCTTTCCAAACAAATATCCACTTTTAAATGAATGTAGTACCAAGGCAGCTACATTGGTCCTATTGCATATTTAGCTTATATTAATCTATTATATACCAGTGTTGATCAACACAAACCCTATATCGAAGGTTCGCCGACGATCAACTTTATGTTTCATTTAAATCTAGCAATATCCACTGAGCTCCTATGTAGATCAGTGGCAATACCAAAACAACAGTTCAGTTGATGGAATCTTGCATTTTAGATATCAAGTCATTTTTTCTTATCAATCAATTAATGATAAATGATAACAAGACAGAGATCATTGTGATCGGATCATGGGATAAATTGTCAAAGATACATCAAATTTAACAGTTAGAGTAGAAATAATAACATAGGGCAATGCTTCAGAGCTATGTTTGCAACATGCCAATAATACTTGTAGAAACGTAGACTATCATCTTATATGAATTGACCAACTTCGTAATTATTTAGATCTTCGAAAAGCAGAGACTCCTGTACATGCATTTATAACGTCAATCCTCGATTACTGTAACTCACTCTATTGTAATATCCGTCTTACACAACTAAGTAAACTCCAAAGGATACACAATTCTGCTGATAGGATCATTACAAAAACTCGAAGATGCCAGCACATCACATCAGTGATGTTTTGACTTTTAAGTTTTCATTAATTTTATCCAGATCTTCCTGCAATTGATGATGTGGAAATCTAAGCATTTCGGATTTTTTTTCTGATCCTCAAATATTAATAACGCTATTGAAACCCTGTATTTAACTTTATCACTAAACAGTAAAAGAACATACGGTAAACACCTGTTTATCTGATGGTTTAAACATCCAACGCTCTTGTTAAGCGGGTATATACTAAAGTGCAATACTTACTTTGCGCGTTGTCTTAAATTGCCCTAATAATCTTTAGATATTTATGGAGCCATATTTTTAGTAATAGATTTTTAATGTAATGCTAATTTAAGGTACTTAGACCGTGTTTTTATCTGGAATACATAATTTCGTTAATTTTTAAGATACTTAACCCGTTTTTGCTATCTGACATACATATTTATGTTATTTTTAAGGTATTTAGACAGTTTTTGTTATCAGACATACATCTTTTCGTTAATTTTTAATATACTTAGACCGTCTTTATTACCTAACATATATTTATTTCTAACTTGCATGTCAATTCAATCTACTTGTAAATTTATATTGTTTTGCGATATGTGTATTTTCATACAAGAAGTCAAACCTCTGCAGGACTTCATTACGTAAACAGTTTATAATTAAAAAATATAAGTATTAGCATTATTTACAATTTTGTTTGAATACTTATTTAATATAATTGATGGTAGGAATACAAACAAAAAGTTAGTCATTTATTTACAAATTTTATTTGGGTATTATCAATTTGTCGAAATTGCTTTCTCAGAAATGTCATTTTGCAAAATATTTTTTTCAAAAAGTTATTTGATTACAATTTAGGCAAAATTTTATTTATGCAAGTTAAGTTTCTGAGAATGTCATTTCCTAAAAATTTTTTTCGCCAAATGTTTATTTCAAAGAAAACAATTCGCTAAATTGATATTTCTGAGAAAACAAACTTTTGTAATATAGATTATAAATATTAAATATTTTGTTCATAGAAATATAAAGTGGCCGAATTGTTTCATTTTAAATATAAATTTGGCGAATTGTTTTCTTAGAAATATAAATTTGCCAAATTTGGTTTCTAGAAATATACATTTGGCGAAATGTCATTTTAAGGAGATGTCAATCTTAGAATTGCTTGTGTTGAAAATGTCTGCTGAAAATGCGTTTGCTAGATAAATTAATATATTTTCTTCGAACATTTCATTTTGTTGTCCAATTTATGTATTTTTTATTGGTCATTTAATAAATTAACTTTATTATTTATTCAATATGTGGACAGAAACACGGTTATGGTATTAAATACTTAAACACTGTAAACACGTGACTAACTTTTTAGGTCTAAGTTAGTCATAGTTTAGTCAAATAATAGTCTTATAAGTCATATTAAAAAAATAGTCAACTTGATTGTCAGATCTCTACATTTTCAAAACTTGGTTAACATGACTAACTTTTTACTTTATTATATATTAAATTTAATTCAATTATGTTTTTGCAATATGTGTTTGTTTTGAAAATTACTTTGCGAAAAGCTTGAATATAATAAAATATATATATTTCCGTGGTGAAAAATTAAAACAATAAGTATTATAGTAATTATTTGATAGCTTAGTGGTCAACTTGTGAAACGTATGTCTGGCATTTGTTTTCACCGTTATCGTGCATTATCTATTATATAAAACATTATAAAACAAATTATAACAAATGAATTGTTTATGTTCTTTAAATACAATACAATTCAATCATGCCTTATCAGTGAAAATAAAATTATCAAATAAAAGTTTCATAGTAAAATAGAGAAGTAGATATAAAAGTGCAAGTTTATGGATGCTTATATAAGCATTTCATGCATGTTTGGAGACACCGCATCATCTTTAATTGACGAAACAAAACTTTGAACTATATGCGCGTAACGTTAAAATCTAAGCAAGCGCGCGTATATTTCTAATGCTTATTATTATCACAAACCATGTTTGGAAACAGACTTATGTCATTAACATACATTTTTAAACACGTGAGCAAAAATTAATAATATGTTTGTAACTTAATTAATCTTGAATTCAAAATTAATGCTATAGCCTAATTGTGTTCAACATTGTTTGTAAATACTTTGGGCATAATCCTGTATTAGACATGGTAATGAGTTTAAGAAAATATTGACAAAAAAGTAATGTGCCAAATGTTATTTTCTTAAGTCAGGGTGTCCAAAAGATGTTTAATATATTATTAATTGTTTAATAAACCAATTAGACATTCGATTTTCATGAAGTAGTTTTTATCAATAAGTTTTGGCAATTTTCTAGTTAAAGGGTGGTAATGAATCGGAGTGAAAACATTTAACTTGAAATATTCTTCATAATAACAATGTAGCATCTATTTATATATTTATGTAAATATATGAATACGAGGCACTATAGGACCTCACAAACCAGAACCTAACCTGAATTTTACATATGTACATACAATGAGGTTAGCTATTGCCAGAATGTATTACCACCACTAAACTGGAATCAATACCTAAAGGCTTATATCAAAATGGACAGCCTGTTTTTTTTTACATAAAATTGAAGTCATCGCGTTTTTTCAAACAAATATGTTCTTGAATTGATTAATCTTATTTGGCACATTGCAAGAAAGTACTATCAACTGAAGGAAACTTGTACGAGAGTTGGTATGGGTTGTGTGACTTGTGTCAACATAAATTCACATATAACTTATCTAACCATGTGTAAACTAGGACTATGCCCGCGAAGGCATCATTAACTAAATTACAAAAATGTTATCAATTTTGACTCATCTGTTGAAATATTTATGTTAATGATTTGTAGTTTCTGTGAGTCTTGTTTTCAAATATGTAGACCATGCATAGTGGGGTTATGTACCATTATTGGTTTTGTATTTTTGTACAAACAAATAAAAAATAAAAAAGTATATCATATATTTTAAAATTGATTTATTCACCCATAATAGTAAGCATCATACAAAAAGTTAGGCACCCAGATTAACCTCTGACTACCTTTATTTATAAGCAATTCCATTATTACACGCTGACGAATGATTAATTCCAAAATACAACGTTGTCGTACAATGGCGTCAGCGTTGGTTTTACCAAATTTTTACAAACAAGTTTGAGAAATAGTACAATTTCACTTACTTCCTTCGATGATCAGTTTTATTTTGAAATTAAAGAACGAAATATCAAAATAAAGATGTAATGGTTTAGAGATTTTCAATAAAAGTACAAAACGTATTTGATACACACTTTTTGTAGCATAGTTACAAACTTATACAGATAGCTTGTAAGTAGGATACTACAAAATTGTGTTAAGTTTTTTTATGGATAGCTTTAGGCTTGCATAGGGGGAGGTTTATGGATATTTCTGGCACATTATAAGGCGCGTTCTCGACTGAAACCTCTCACGATTTAAATCACATTGCCCAGGGTTTCCAAATGAACATTGAAATTCTTTTCTATCAGAATTAATAATTTTATAATAAATTTGTACAAAATTCAACATGCTTCTCTGTTCTAACCATAGAATTATATTTCCGAAAGTTAACTAAATAATGACATATATAAAATGTTAAATTATTCAAAAGGATTGTATAGTATATTTGGTAAAAGGTATAATAGAAAATGTATTATTTTCATTGTATCAATTGCATATCGATGACGAGTGCAGAATTGTCTTGATGAGAATCTTTCTAATTTTATTTATTCAAGTGATTTACTTCATCATGAAACAAACATGTTTTCTACTCAAAAGCCTAAATATTAAAGAACTCTCCACAAAAGTCGAAAAAAAATTTGGAACACTGATTAATTATCTTTAGTATTAATGGTATAGTACATACTCAAATATATTGAACGTTGCATGTAAGTAGTTAAATGCTAAACATTTTTTTCTTGCCATGTCATAGAAAACATTTCCTACCATTTTGTCATACAAGAAGTAAAAAGACACCTCTTATTTATCACTCTCACAGGTGTATAATAGTTAATAGGAATTTGTTATGAAAATTAGTTTGCAAAAAAGTTTGAATACATTTAAATAAATTTGCTTTCATGAGAAACCAGAAAACAATAAAGTTTTATGGGAATTACAGTTTGGGGCTATGAATTTATGAAATGAAATCTAACAACCAAATAAAAATGGCGTGAATTTTTTCTGCATGAAACCTTCGTACGTCAGCCAATATGGAGACTGTTGGTACCATAGTTACATACTGGACACACGTGCTTTTCCATACAGCAATTTTTTGCTGCTTAAATTACTTAGGCATATGGTTTTAAGGTCGTTAGGAAACGTAATTTCAACTTTAATGTATGTATTTTCTAGAATTATGTAAATATCTCTAGGCCCTGAAGATGCTAATGAATTAGTAGAACTGCACGTTGACCAAATCTGTATTACACTGAAAAAATAAAAATAAAACCTATCAAGTTAAATTAAAATTTTATTTCACCAACATTTGTGAGTTTTATCAAAGTTTCCTAACGAACTTAAAAACTATAAAAAAATATATATATATATTCATACTGAAGAAACTTAAGATATATTCATACATATACATACATACAAATATATACATATAACTATATACATACATATACAAACATACATACATGTGTTTAAAATTGTATTCACCTTCCCGCCTGAAAAACCATAAACATGATATTTTGCAATACAAGATAATAAATCAGCGGGACTTGGCATATTTTTGAGCCTGGCAACAGCTGTTGCATGTGAAGATGTCCGAAACTCCGGATTACCGCGCAGCAGCAGCAGAATCGACCGCACTCATTGACACACTGTTATACGATTTTTATTGAATTAAGATAAGCTGATTTAGTAAAAATCGTATAACATTGTGCCAATGTGATTTAAGTCGAAAAAGTTTATTTTAAATTCATTAAAGTTTGGTACGACTATTTTAATATCGTAATGTGACAGGTTGAAACAACGCCGACTCTACTACATGCCTTGTTCATACCTGCAAGGAATTTTTGTTAGTTACAAAAATCCATTGGAAAAACAATTGGTAGCACAGATACAAAGCATAACAGTGATCTCGACTTAACCTTTCTTCATCTATGACCAACTTTTTTGATCGTAGATCAACTATTTTAACATTGATTGAACGACAAGAAAATTAACCCCTATCAAGAAAGGAGGAGTCGAAAACGTTTTCGTGTAACTAAGGTTTCGATGTGAAAGGCCTGTAGTAGAGTCGGCGTTGGCTGAACTAGGATTGAGATAAAGCATCAGTCTTCATTAACAACTTAATGGGTCAGTCATTATGTCTCCCTAGTCATGTATACATATATCCAGTCTACGTCCAAGCCACTGATCTATATATATTTAGATCAGTGGTCCAAGCCTATGATAAATAATCAGAACACTTAAAAAATGTTGTTTTAATTACAATATATACATTTCACCAACCACTTTTAAACAATTGAAAAGGTAAATGAAAAAATTCTCAATTTCAAAAACATTTATTATAAAAATTAATGTTTTTCTACCGGAGTTTCTGAATATCTGGCGTCATTCGATCAGTCGTATGATGCTTTGTGTGTGCATTTGTATCGTAGTTTAAGAGGGATCATATATTGCGTCTCAAATTAATTTTGTCGAAAGAAATTCAAAAACGTGACGTCACCTTCGTAATTAGTCGTTCTTGTTGTAATTTTATCAAAAATTCAAAAAGCTGTCTGTTTCATTCATAATATAAATAAAACTTGTTTCTGTCCTGTTTTCGTCTTGCAAAACATTAAATTTATGTTACATTCCAAATAAAAAGATTTTTATATATACATTTATGTGGAAATAGAAGCCTAATTTACTTCAAATTTAGAGTAAACTTTGGTTCTAAAATTATGTCAGATGTAAGATTACAACAAACTTTTTATTAATTTTCTAAATTAACGTCTATTTAGCCCAGTTTGAAAGTATATATTAGAAAGGTGTAGTATTAGTTTTAATAAACATTTGAAACAGAAACAAGTCAATAATTTGAGTAATATTAAGGTCTGTTTGAAAAAAAACAGCTGACTATAGTCACGTCCTCAAATTAATTTTGTCCCACAAAATTGAGGACAAATTGAAAAACGTGATGTCACGTTTTTCTTTTTTTTAAAGCAACAAGAACACCATCATTTTGAATTATATTCAATAAAAGCTGATCTTATGTGAGTAATGAAGATATTATATAATATAATTATTGTAAGATTAACTAACAATAAATTAAAATAAAATATATTTAATATTTAACATAAATTAATGAAAATAAAATAACTTTCCATCCGCAGCTTAAGAAAATTATATTTCTTCCTTTGTTTATGAACAAACAGACAGCTTTACGATATTACTTTTTGAATAAATTACGAAACGTGACGTCATGTTTTTCAATTTTTTCGGACAAAATTGATTTGAGACGCGCCTGTTGTTTTCAAAAAAAATTCAAGTTGTATTGTAGATACAAAGTAGCGTTATTTTGTTGTCATAATTTTAAATTTTGTGGGATAAAATTTATTTGAGGACGTAACTTTTAAGTTGCTAATATTATTAAGACTACTTCTTCACATCAACTTCAATACCAAAACTAATATAAGGTAGGCTAGGTTCTAAAAATAATAAATAGGTACATATTTTGTTTCATTACATAGACTAGTTAGTACAATAAACCAGTGCAATGTGCTAGATTGTTATTTATTTTTCCCAATAGAAGTGAAATTCTTGTTAAATATGGGCAAAACAAAAAATGTGGTGTGAGAAAGCTTATATACATATGAATATTTTTTAATTTTTAACAAATAATTTGTGCAAGAAAATAACCTGTAACACTTAAACATTATATTGGTTTATCTTTCAAAGTGCACGCAATTTTGCCTTTTTTCAATAGAGATGTTATTTAGCCTTTATTATAAGTTGTAATAGGATTAAATATATCCATTAAGCTACACATAATTGAAATAGATGCAATATTAAAGTAATTACGAAAACATTTATATTGCATATCATACGTCTGGTAACTGTTATATGTGTAACGGTTGTGGCGTCACACCCGGATGACGTCATACTTTAAAACAAAACTTTTGTTAAATTTGCTCCCCAAATAAAGTTTTTTGGCCACCGAAAACAGGTGCCATCAAGCAAAAAATTATGTAAGTTTTTTTTGACAAAACTACAAATGGATTAAAAGTTATCTTACAAACAGAAGACAGCGTGTAATAGTTATTGGAGCCCCATTTCCCTTCATTACGGTTAAAAGTGGTGTTCCACAGGGTGGTGTACTCTCTGGAATTTAGTTTGTACATCAACGATTTACCGAGTGTCATCAATCACAGTTCAATATCACTATATGCTGATGATGATAAACTGTTTCTACCTGTACTAAATTAAACTAGCATCGAAAATTTACAAAATGATATCAATAGTCTCCTGAGTTGGTGCGAAAAATGAAAACTGAATGTCAACATCAATAAGTGCTTTTATCTTCATTTAAGCAACAAGAAAAAAAATACCACTAAAATTGAATACCATATGAATAATACCCCGCTGGAAAAATGAGATATTGCACGAGATTTAGGAGTTTGCACCAATCAGGACATCAAATTTCATAAACACATAGATACAATATGTACTACAGCCAACAATGAAATTAATAGAATAAGAAGAAGTTTCCACTGCAGATCCCCAAAGTTCCTTAGTTCAATCTACAAAACCTACGTTCGTCCACATTTAGAATATTG
>JARUHE010197462.1:0-13587 GCA_031471125.1 Archaeomysis grebnitzkii | reverse complement strand
AAACAAAAATTTTGAAATATAAATTTGATTTTAATAGAGTTTAGATATAAAATAAGTCCCGCCCCTTTTTAACAATTGTGATGACGTCCTAGTCGTCATTCGATCTTCATTTGTTTTTTCTTCTTTTATTGGCGGTGGCCCATCTCATTGGATTGTCACATCTTAGTTGATCTGTGGTACATACGACACACGTTTGTGACGAACATATTGCGAACACTTGTTATAAAGCGCGTTTGTGACATGGTTAATACAATGTTTGTTGTAAAGTACACATGACAAAGTTTGTGGCAAACTTAATACGGCTGCTTATTGTTAGGTACATACGACGCAAGTTTGTAAAAACATAATACAAACGTTCGTTGGTGAATGATTGTGTATAATTCCTTAAGAATTTATAATTCAGTTTCTTAAGTTTTTAAATATTTCCAAACAAACCTATTTTAGGGGTCCGTTTGGTTCGGCTCAAGTTTTTAATTAAGGCAACCTTGGAAAACACTTTTTTTAAGATCATTTATGAGGGGAAAAGACTATGACCTCAGCAAATTCGTTTTCTTAAATACTTATTTCATCTTCATCAAAATACCAGACTTTTCAAAACATCATTTAAGAAACCAATGAAATATACTTTGTGTTTTAATATTTTTCTTTTAAGAGATTGCCTCTTGCCAAACATTAATTGTTCTTTATCCGTAGAAACAAAAGTCAAACGCGACACGTTAATCTTAAATTGTAATTCAAACCAATTAAAGAAAAACATTTATTTTGAATAAAGTTCAACAATTAAGTTAATGATTCAAATAACGAAATAAAGATTATGTATGACTTTGCTATAACCTTCAATAAGTGTCTTTAATTTTCATAACTATTTATTCTTGTAAAAATGATTAAGACTATATATTTTTTTTAAATATTTGAATGATTAATTGTAAGAAGAAAGTTTTAAATTAATGTAAGTAATTTAATTAACAGCGTTAAATGATTTGTATATAATTCAAATAGTTCTAAATATTTTTAAACAATCAATCATATCAAAGCTTATAAAAACAATTCTCTAACTTTTTAAAACGGTATAAGAAACCTATTAAACTTAAATATTATAAAACATGCTTAAACTTGTTTCTCAACCTCAGACACTGTCAAATTTAATTGGCTGAATAGTCCTGTGCAACACTACACATCGGTATCACATACCCGAAAAATGTTAACAAAGTTATACGAGGTACTATTTCTCCCATGCAAAATAATTTTTGTAAACGCGTGTTTGAAGCATTAGATTTATTGATACATGTTTTGCAGGTAAATGAGGATTAACTACAAGCTCTGTTCAGTCAAAGGTGACAATAACAGGAGTAAATTTTCATGTTCACAAGATGCATTTTAGGAGACGCTTTGAAATAGACATATCTTACATTTATAATACGCAAATGGGAACATTTATGGTTTAATTACACTACAGAAAAGTGGTAAAATAAGCAGGTTACATAAGTATAAATCCGATTTTGAGAAGTGAAATCGTTCATTACCTTAGCAAGTATAGATTATACAATCATAAATATCCATTGACAGTTTCACTATCAGATGCTGTTGAAATTTTTCCCGTTGATTAGGTTACACATACAACTTGACTCCCTCAGGTTCAAATAAACAAAATCTCCTAAAGAGAAATGAGTTCACCTCATCATATGCGGTACACTCCCAGCCTGACCCATTGGGAATGCATTACAAGTACACATAACAAGTACAGTCCTTAAAAAATATTTAAATTGGTCTATCAAATAAAAAAACTCACTCACCTCGTCACACGCGGCGCACCTCGGCTTGAGCTTCTCGGCGTAGTGTCTCCCGCAGTGGATGTTGTCCTCCCAGACGCAGTAGACCAGGTCCACCAGCAGCTCTCGGCAGGTCGTGCACACGAAGCAAGACGGATGCCAGGCAACATCTTCGCCGAAACGAGGAGCGGCAACCGCGCACGATCCTTTGTTGATCATTCCGCCGCACCCGCGACATTCCTGCAAAAGAGTATTCAAATAAACAATATGCGAACGCAAAACTGATACAGAATAATGAAAATATGATTCACAGTGATGGTAAATGAATCAAACGTGGTAAAAAATGATTTAAAATAACGCAAAAACTATACAAGAGGGTGGAAAAGTAAACAAAGGTGATATAAAGTCATGTAAAATGACACAATAGTTATACAAAGTAATAGAAATGAAGCAAAAGTGTTGAAAATGTACACCAAAATTATGCAGCAATGACATGTAGATACCTCTTTGTCATGTATGGTATGATACATGTGATGATGATATCTATGTAACTTATAATGTTTATCAAATTCATTTAATAAATGTGTCAAGTTGAGGAAGTTCTGTTCATACTCCTTAATTAACTTGATGATGACGATGACGACGACAACAACGACCATGACCAAAACCATAGATAAGAATACGACAATGACTACCATGAAAATGTAATGTTTGCCTGAACAAATCAACAAAGATTATTCTAAGCAAACCATATTCCAATTGGTGAGGAAGAAAGTTAATATATACTTCAAGCTTATCAACCACTTGAAGGCCTCTACATAACTTTAAATGTTCAAGTTTATTTTCTGAATTTACATATGATGTATTATTGTGTTTGATGTAGTATGTTATTGGTTATGATATCTTATCAATATGAAAATCCTTCATTCAATATTGTAGGGGGATTGTCATGAATGGTATCATACATGTGATGATGATATTTATATAGCTTATAATGTTTATCAGATTCAATTAATAAATGTGTCAAATTGAGTAGGAACTGTTCATACTCCTTACTTAACTTGATAAACTTATTTACGTGACGTTAGAAAATCACACTTAAACTTATTGGAAATGCTTCTAAGGACAGGTGGATATTGGCCCGTGTATCACTGGCACAGAAATGTTTTTCAAAAATTTGCAAAATATTAAGTTTCAAAAATGTATAATGTGTTTTTAATTTTGAAAAATACAAAGATAAAAAAATTAATCATTGTAAATCTTAAAATAAAAAGATGAATGATTAAGAATAAAAATGTTAGTCTGATTTTAAGTTTTTGTATTTAGGGTTGTCTAACAGATTTATAAGAAAGTTCTGTAATTTTTGTTTTATTTGTATTCCTTTCATCTTGTTTTTTTAATTCATGAGGTACAGCGAAGCGAAATATTGATTATGCTATCCCTGTTTTGTAGTTTTTGTCAGAAGTTGTTTCTGTTGGTGCTTTTGTTGTGTAAGCATTTTCTGCTGTGTAGTTGAACGTGAAACCAATTGTTTACCTTTTAGTTATACTTCCTTGTGATTTTATAAATAGGTATAAATATTAATTATCTAACTTTGTCTGTCATTTCAGTAAGGTTTTTACGAACTAAATTATTTATTAATCATATAAATAAACTCTTTTTAATCCTTAACTGTAATTAAGAGAAGATAACGGATTTAACCTTTTCTTAAATATATTTAACCTTTTTGTTTGTTGTCAGTAATACGGAATGTCTGTTTTTTTTACTTCTTTTTGCTTAAAATTTACATAAAAATTTACAAATTAGTTTCGCACAATGTTATTTTGTAGCAATAGATTTCAATCGTTTGTCTACATAGTTGTATCATTCAAATTGTATATTTATTTATATCTATCAAAGTCATTAGATGAAAAGTCATCATAAAAGTAAACACAATTAAAACTAGTATATGTTGATAAGAAAACTAGAGTGTTTTGATAGATGTTTTACGAATATTTAAGGTTACAGTTTTGAATGTTTTAGTTATTTTGGTTATACAAGAATTCATTAACATGCATCATATTTTAAACTTCTTGTAAATCATAAAATGTACGAGTTCATTCATTATACTTTTCAATCTTATATTATATTCATATTGGCTGTAATTTTAACTTGTATGAAATTATTTACATTGATTAAACTTAGGAAGAACGTTCTTTAATATCTTATTTTAATTCTTCTATACGTCTATAACACTCAAAAATATCAAAATAGATTTCTAAAAAAGTGAAAAATGAACTAACTAGAATCTATTTTACAGTTTCGTGCGGGATAGCTTAAATGAGTTTTTGATATTTAAAAATTAACATAGTTAAATCTAAAGGTAATTCCTTTTGATTATAAATGTAAATAAAAACAAGTATTAGAATAAAATGCGAACTTCAACCGAAAATATATCAGTTTTCCCTTGAAAATGTCATTTTCTACCAAAAATCACTTTAACATACACTTACTAAATTTGTCATTCATAAAAACGCATGTCATGATTATACATATTTTCCTAACTTGTATGCTATCCATTTTCGAACATTCAAACATTTTCTTCCTTTATTATATTTGCAGTAATTAATGTATCGGCTACATTTGTTTGGGAGGAACGCAGGAGTAACTTCAATATTAAATGCGTCAACATAATTTAAATGTGAACTTTTGCGCGAGCTCCAAAGGCTTACGCTCAGTTTTCCAAATGTTGCTCACTAAAATTAACTGTTAATTTAGCCTGACTTTTCAGGAAGTCCTTAACAAAGTATTTTATCTCTTTGCCGCAATTTCATTTGTTTTATTGTGTCTGAGCGAATAAAAGACTTAATTCAAGACCTCTAACATATGGTCATGTAGCAGCAAGAAATAGAAAAGAGTTATTTCAGCTATAATACCGCAATGCATGATTATCTCATGAGACAATAACACTATCGTTAGAAAAGTAGTCTTTGTTGCAAAATCCTATTACACTGACCATGTACAGTAGTTGATGTGATATTATTTTACCTTATCTATCCTCACGTTATTAAATCAATTCAACTCTGACAGGAAAATTGTTAGACTGGTTGGTTTTCAACCAGTGAACGTTTGGAAATCTGGCATTTCATTCATTTAGTTTTGTCGAACACCAAATCTGATGAAAACATAATATCTGGGGACTTGAGACTGATGGAATCATTTGTCTTCTGCATTGTATATATTTTTCTTTTCAACTGATGACTTGCCTTGGGCAGACAGTCTCTACTTTTAACAATTTTATTCCTAACCACTTATCAAAATTTCAAAAAGGTTGAAGAAATAAATCACTGAATAAAATGGCTTTCCTGGTAATTAACCTAACACTATGTGTGAAGAGATTAAACCAACCGTTAGACGTTTTCACATCTTAGCCCAGAATAACTTTTCATAGTTTTATAACACTTCAATCTGGCCCCTATCAAGCTTCTTTTTTCAAATTAGTATAACTTCAGCATCCTTACAGTCTCACTTCATAAGGTTGATCTGACAGTCCTATCACTTTGTAGTGCTTGTCTGTACTTTCTCTATTCTGTCGATATCTCAGATTAGACTGGGGGATCACACTTGGAGAGCAATTTCTAGACATATACAGGATATATCTTCCTGAACATCCACATGCTTAAAACCTATCTTCAGTTCTCGTATAGCCTCTGTAGCCTCGCCAATGACTACTGAACATTCGTATGCAACTTTCAACGACTGATTGATTTTCACCTCAAGTCTTTTCCAGAGCAGCCTCTTGCAGTGAAACTCTTGTTACATTTTCGCCAAACATATAGTACTCCAAACACTATCCAGGGTGATTTTGAGCCACCCATCAGTTAAATCCGTTTAATCAACTTGTTGGAGACAATGGAAGAGTCGACATTATTTTCTACCACCGATATTCATAGTTTTGCATTTGTTCCAGTTGATCTTCATCTACCAGGCTTTCGTCCATTCACACATCCTGTAAAGGTCGTCCAGCAGGTTTTGTGAGTATATATCTTCCTTCACCACTCTGCATCATATTTTTGTATCGTCTGCCAACATTTCAACAGTCGATTATACTCCATCTACAAAATTATTTACATACACCAAAAATAGTACCGACCCTTGAAGAACACCACTTTTACCTCCACTGCATTTTAGCATACTCTCACCCTCTGACTTTTCCTGACAGGAATGCCCTAATCCATTCCACAATCCTTCCTGTAGCATCTTACAGCTTCAGTTTAATTATTAGTATGTGGTGTGGAACCATGTCAAACGCTTTTTGATAGTCCAGAAACAAAAAATCCACACCACTTCCTTTGTCTATCGTTAATGTCGACTCTTCCATTCTCTCCAACAAGTTGATTAAACTGATTTAACTGATGGGTGGCTCAAAATCACCCTGAAGATTAACTCCAGGGCTCCAACGATGACGACAGGAGTTCCCACCATGAAAACACACTAACTTTGTTGACATTGTGCCCCGATAATGGCATTACACATTATACGACAAGCTACAGCAACATTTAAAATTTGTCAGGTTGCACGCAATGACATTCAGTGCTAACAAAAATAAGTAAGATACATATATTATTAAGGAAACAAACATATAAATGAAGGCATACACTAACCAATAGACATAAACACAAACACAAACATACCAATAAATGTAAACACAAACAAACGAATAAATACAAGTACTCTACTCCAAAAAAAAAGAAGAACGCAACGAAAATTCGTGCAAAACTAAACAAGATAAATGGTGCCACAGTCAACAACTAAATAAATTGATGATTGTCCCATCAATTGAATATTTATTTATCAAGAAGAGGTGATTGTTTTTATGTTTGAAATGTTGCTCAATCACTTCAAGTAGTCATACTAGAGGTCGTCAAGAGCAGAATTCTGTTTCTTTTTAAATTATGCAGGTGAAGATGCAACCAGAAAACACTCTGGCAGACCATTCCATTGAGTAATCACTCTTCGCCCTGAATGTATGTTGTTCCTTCTCTAAAATGTTTTCCTTGCCTATATACTTTACTATGCGTTTCCTAAAAACTAATTCCATCGCCTTACATACTTGGCTTGTTAAGCTAACTGGCCTATAATTTTCCACTTTCTTTTTAGAATTGTTTTTTGAATATGGGCAGACTTATAATGTCCTCCATGCACCTAGTACTGTACCTCTTTCCAGGGGTAATGAAAACAGTCTGGCAAGTGGTCCCACCAGATTACTTGGACACACCTTCAATGCCTTCGAATGTACATATAGTGTCTGACCTTGTAGCCTTGTTTTTGTTTAGCTTTCACTATTTCTTCAGTAACTAGATAATACTTTCACCATACAAGTAAAAAAACTTTTATAACAATATTAGTAAAATTATTTTAATAAAATCAATGTCATCTAAAAATAGAAAAACGTGGTGACTCACGGTGCTGTTGGGAATGTTGCTCTTGACGACGGCGATGTCGAGGGCGATATCGTTCCTGGCAGCAACGAAGTCCCTGAAGGAGGTCCGGTGCTCCGCTTCCACGTGTCGAGTGAAGGCCAACCCAAGATCCTGCTTCGGCAGCTGCAGCATCAGCTGTCGCTCGCGGGCCTTCTCGCCCGGGGTGCCAGTGCGGGGCACTTTATGGCCCGGCAAACAACTCATGTAATCGTAAATCTACGGAGGAAGGTGAGTTAAGACAGAGGAATGTTGGAGGTAAAATTAAGTTACAAAAATACAATTTAGATATTATGAATGAATACATAATGTGTTCTGCAAAATTAAATTTTTATCAAAGTCAATTTATAAATTTTTGACAGAAGATGTTGACTGAACTAATTCGGTTCCGATGGCCATGCGATCTATTTTTGATTTTTGAGATGTTCAGTAAATACTTTGTTATTTAATAAGTTTCGTGTTAGCATGGAATGGCGGGTTCTTGACATGCAATGCTCAACATTGTTTATACGTATTATAGCTTGATGGTGCATGTTCAAGAGACCGATAAACTTCATTATCATCAGCATATACTACAGTTATGGTTAAGGCTGTTTAATGACAGCATTTCCATTACATAAAACCTTAGCCATTAAAAGAAATTGCCTGATAGGTTTTGTAGAATGTCAAATGGTTCTCTGTATTTCCCAGTATGAATGGTCCTTTGAAGTTCAAAAAAGATTGAGAGTGATATTATATAATTGCCCATAGTATTGAATATATCTAATGCAAGTTTTACAATGGTTGCTTCGCAGCTGGAATATTTCTTATAAGCAGCGTTATAATTTAGCTAAGCAGAATGTTTATGAACAAGTAGATATACAAATGTTTATAAGATTGCATATTTTTAAAGTATGTCTTATATATTTGAGAGTTATTAGCACATTTTGCATTTACAGGCATATTGGGCATAACACACATAGTTTAGTTTAGGGAGGGGATAACGTCTCAAAAAAAAGTTATGGTAACTTTAGTTTTAGGACTCATATCTTGGTTAATGATTTATATATGTTTATATTGTTTTATCGACGACGTACACATAAATGTATGCTGTATGAATTTACTAATAGATATTTGTTAATATACATAGTTCATTTTATAATCAACAATTAATGTTACCCCCCAAAAAAATATAAAAACTGAAAGTTGTTGGAGTATATTTGTATATATATTCTTATTCATCATCCAGCCAGGATTAAGAATATATATGGTTTTTCATTAAAACTATAATTTTTCAATTAAATTGAAAAATAATTAGTACATATTGGTTATAATCTCCATAAAAACAAATTTTGTTCAGCAAACTTTGTTGTAGAGCTTCAAACAAACTCACAACGAGCTTGGACAAAACTTTAACCAATGATAATTTATTTCCATGATTATTTATGCTGTGTGACCAAATAAAATGTAATTAGAAGGATTTTATCAAGGTGAGCTAACTGTTAGGACTGACAGTAGAAATTTGTATGTATTTCTAAATCATTAAAGAGAGTACATTGATAGGTTTCAGTGGGCAAACATTATAAAAAAGAAATATAGGAATTTGAAAAGCTAGATGGGTGAACATTTTCACATTAAAAAAGTCTTGACTACGGTTTTAATGGTCTTGCTATTAAAAAAAACATCAGTGCATAAAGGATTGAATTGTGATTGCAAGTAATGGTTTTTCAATAATAACTTATACAGTATAAATTTAGTCTTTATATTATAAATATATGATGATTTAACTTATATATAGTATATATTGTATATTATATATATTTATTCTTTATATTATAAATATATGATTTAATGTATCAACAAATATCAACCTTGTGAAATAGAGTGGCGACAGGAGTTACAAGGAACAATGAAGTAATAATGGATGGTTGTCACAAAAAATATTCACGAGAAATAATCAGTTTATGGAAGTTGTTAATTTTCTTATAATGCATTAAAGTCAATATTTTAAATGGTAAAGTTTTAGGCGCATCAATCTGATCTTTTCCTTTTAAGTCTAGACTTTCCCCATTAACTTAAATTTTTTTAATTCGCAAAAGTTTCTGTCGATTCGAAGACATGATTCTTATATTAGGAATTAACACTTCAGCGAGGTTTTCTTTATTTATATTATGGTTTTGTGATATTTTTATCATACAGTGGTACTCGACCATAATTCGTTCCAGAAGCTGGTCGAGTACTGAAACAATTTTTCCCATACATAAACATTAATGTAAACTAGAATAATTCGTTCTGACGCACCATATAAATGTGTAAATTCTAAAAATAAATAATTTATTTAAAAATGGAAACTAAATACTTATAATAAAGTAACTTTAAAAATAAATAATGTATTTATATATGAAAAGTAAATACTTATAATAAAGTAAATTTAAACTATTTTTGTATTATTTGGTATATTCGAATTCAAGGCCAATATTTTCTCGAAATTTTTGGTTGAATTATGATTTGTACGAGTTGGGAGTCGTTCGATCACGAGGCATCACTGCATTTCCTTCATTAACTATTGAGTGATTAACATTAACTTATTTTGTGAGTGAAAATTTCCCAGAGCAATGTTTACTGAAGGATTTTCTTGATAGATAATATAATGTATAGCCTACTGAGATTATATTTTTGTTTTATAAAAACAACTTCCAGTGAAAATATATTCATAAATAATATAATAGCATTTTGTTGTATCCAATCATATCACATTACTTTGGGTACCGCACGTATTATAAATAAATTATTAGAGCTTTTTTAAAATCGAACGTTTTAATTTGATAAAATACAACATCCTTTTCAAATTTATAATTAAACTATTCCCATTTACAAAAGTATCAATATTAAATTTTTGATACATTACCGACATCCTATGACTATCTTGCAATTTCAAAGTGAGATTATTAATGGTTTTTGTTTGTAATATCAAATAATATTATTATAGTTTTTTATGCAAGGAAATCATTGTTATTCATCTATTACGTTGCATAATTCAACTGGAAATTGCTTTTGACAGATGAAAAAAGTTCGTAATTGCCTTTCATAATACCTAATTATCTTATTTTCATAATATGCTATGTAAAAAGATTTATTATTAACAGTCCGTGATCCAATTGAGCCCTCTTTGTTAACATAGTGCTTTGAGTTATCGGCTAATCAATATAAGTTAGTTTTGACGAGCAGAAAAACTATAGTTTGGTAGTTTCGCAATTCCGGTTCAACAATTATCTCCGTTTTTATATTTTGAAAAAAGAAACCAAAGTTCAAATGTTCAAAAGAAAAATCTCAATAATCTCTACTCAACTGTATAATTGGTTTAAATTAGCAGTAAAAACTTACTGAATGAAAGAGGCCTTAATACTGTTCCGTACTGTAAATGCGTTTGCATATAGTTGCATCCCTACCATTAAATATAAGTTTTTTTTTTAAATTTTACGCCAAGCTATTTATATGGTATGTGTATCTCTTTTTTCAATAGTTTTGTTATTTGCAAAATTCAATAAAAAGCTGAAATATGTAACCTTGTAGAAAAAAGTTTTATAATTCTTGAAACAAAATCTTTATCACGTCTCTAGTGGCACCAAATTGTATTTTACATCTTTATTTTTCTCTTCATAGTTTTTCAGAAGAAAAACTACGCAATTATAATTAAAAAAATAATTATTTATTATTAATTTGTAAGCTCAATTTGTCTATAATATTTATTTTTTTCATCAAGAATATATGGTATGTTATATTTATACTAAATCTATAGTTTAGTATTATATTTATCTTAAGCTCAATATATTGTTTTTTAAAAACACTTCGAGCTTAACTAGAAAATTCAAAATAGTATTTTATTTGTATGGTTCTTAACAAACTTGTTTTAAAAAGAAAATTAAATAAATTTCTTACTTGTTCACTTGTAAGGCCAGGAGGAACCCACGAGTATCCCTCTTGAAGACATCTTTCCCTGCTTGCTCGCCTGAAAATAAAATCAAATAAATGAATAAAGTTATTAAATAACATTAAATTAAGCTATTATAGGAAATGAAATAAAATAGTAAAACTAGTAAATGAAATGAAATAAAATAATAAAGCTATTGAATAAAACGAAATAGAATATTAAAGTTATTAAACAAAATGAAATAAAAAATAAAATTATTAAACAAAATGAAATAAAATAATAACGCTAATAAATAAAAGGAGATAAAATAATAAAACTATTAAACAAAATGAAATAAAATAATAAAGTTATTAAATAAAATAAAATAAATTATTAAACTATTAATTAAAATAAAAAAAGTAATGAAGTTATTAAATAAAATGAAATCAAAAATAAATTAATGAATGAAATAAAATAAAAATTTAAATTGAAAAAAGTATCTTTAAGTAAGAGATTAAATAAAACTGATGCCGTTCATGATGTCTAATTTCATGTTCATTCATTGAAAGAAATGGTTCTGAAAACTAGAACAAAGGAACGCACTCTCATGAATCATGTACTGTGCCCTCAATGAAACATCCATGTGAGTGGCTAATTTTCAGCTAACATAAAAGGAAAGCTTATCCATCAACGCTTATATATGTCGTAATTTTCAGCTAACAGAAAAGGGAAGTTTATCCATCAACACTTATATATGTCGTTAATGTTCAGCTAACAGAAAAGGGAAGTTTATCCATCAACACTTATGTATGTCGCTAATTTTCAGCTAACAGAAAAGGGAAGTTTATCCATCAACACTTATGTATGTCGCTAATTTTCAGCTAACAGAAAATGGAATTTTATCCATCAACACTTATGTATGTCGCTAATTTTCAGTAACAGAAAAGGAAAGTTTGTCCATCAACACTTATGTATGTCGCTAATTTTCAGCTAACAGAAAAGGGACGCTTATCCATCAATACTTACAATTTTATTTAATAAATTTAGAGTCACAGAACCTCCTAAGACAAACTCATTATGATACTCAATATCATTATTATTTTAAAACTTGTTTTAATATATATCAAGTTCAAATGCAACGACCCAGACTGGATCACCCATCGAATAAGTATTCTTTAAATAAATTGTTTTCCAGAATAACATCCAACATATGGGATCAATGACTCATCAATGGATATTTTTTCGTTCTCCAATGATTGAAAACTAAAATTTATTATATCAATTAGAGGTCAAAATTTTAAATAATTATCGTTTTTATTTCTTTTGTATTTCTTGATGTATAGAAACTGACATACCATCATACTTATTTCTTCTCATTAATTTTAGGATAAATTAATTATGGTTATATGTTTCAATTTCCTAATATACCCTACGTCTTGGTACCAAGCAACAGCCATAAAGTAAAAAGATATTTTTTTTCCTTGTGCTTAGTTGGAAATTGTGTTTCCCTTTTAAAGCTCCATAACTTACTATTTATTTAGATCATGGGTGGGCAAACTACGGCTTGCGAGCCACATGCAAGCCGCAACGAGGTATTTTGCGGCTCGGGGTACCGCAGTTAGAAAGTGGCATATATGAAGTCTAAGGTCACATTTTAAGAAACATAGTTGTGTTCAGTTTTTCAATCACCAATTGTTGTCATCAAAAATTTACTTTTGAAACTAACAGAACAGAGGTTATGCTTTGCTAGTATACAATATATAAGAACAACAATAATAATAGAAAACATTTTTAAAAACGTTGTTTCCTCGGACTAAAGGAAATTTGAGCATCGATAATTAGTTAAATTGTTCAATGCTATATATATATACAGTATATATATATTTATATAAACTACAAAACACTTCAAGAAATAGAAAAAATGTTGAAAATCTATGTTTTTGGAATTGAAAGAGATTATTTTGTTATTACATAGCTCACTATTTCCAGTATTATGTTACCCTGATCAATTTTAGATATAAAGCAAGTACGCTTTGTTAAAGTCAATGAAATTCCATTTGTTTTTATTTTAGTTTTATTTTTATTGTTCAGAAATAAAAGTTTTATATTAAGAAATGCTATACATTTAATTTACAAAAAGAAATAAGAACTGTTAAATGCTAAAAGACTCTTGGAAATGAATAACACTTGATTTCTTCTATTTTATCCTTAGAAGGCTCAGTAATAATGTTTTTATACATGATGATCAATATTGTCTAAAAAATAAAGCAAATCGTGTGTGTGTGTGTGTGTGTGCGTGCGTGTGCGTGTGCGTGTGCGAGTGTGTGTGTGTGTGTGTAAATATATAAAATTATAAAATAATTTATTATTTAAGTTTCACTTGTTGGGGATGAATTTCCTCGTAGTATTTATTTACTAATTTGTGTTTCGGACCTATAACTAGAGATAATATATATATATATATATATAT
>JARUHE010197351.1:0-13587 GCA_031471125.1 Archaeomysis grebnitzkii | reverse complement strand
TTTTATTGAAGAAAAGTTGTTTATAATGACCATCCAACCAATACGATCAGAAGTATTCTTTTTCAAAAATCAATATTGAATTATAGCCACGCGAGATTTCAGGTCATCTATGGTAGTTTACTTTAGTTTGAAATTAATAGTTTGTTTGATGATTATATTTATATGGATATTTTTATTAGCATGCACTACTTTTTTTTAATTTAATAAGATAATTTTTATTTATATAAAAACACGATTTTTGTTGGTTAGTGTTTTTGATTGAGATAATTTTTAGTTTATTGGTAGTTCTACAGCAAAGCTTGTTTTATAATGATGGTGTATATGAATATTCTCAACAATATGCCCTAGTTAATCTTTTTAAAATTAAATAAAGTTTTTTATTTGTATGTAAAAACAGTTTTCAGTGCTTAGCAAAATTTTTTGGTTAAAGTCTTTGATTAAGCTCATTATGAATTGGATTGAAGTCTTACAACAACCCACAGGTGGAAGACAATCTGGTGGGTCCCATCCGCAGTGGGGTGCGCAACGTGAGTGAGGCAGTGAAGGCGGTACCGGACAATGTTCTCAACACCATGGACGGGATGGTCGACGGCCTTTACCGACGCCTCGTCAAGCCCGGACCTACCAGGCTCGTGGTAGGGGCGGCGGAGGGGCCGCATAGAGGCTCCGTCGATTTGGAGGTGGGTGACACTCATTGAAAATATTTCCTGATTAATAGATGACAAAAGACTCATGATCAATTGATTGTGATAAATGATGCATGAACAATTGAATGTGATAAATAATGCATGAACAATTGATTGTGATAAATAATGCATGAACAATTGATTGTGATAAATAATGCATGAACAATTGATTGTGATAAATGATGCATGAACAATTGATTGTGATAAATGATGCATGAACAATTGATTGTGATAAATAATGCATGAACAATTGATTGTGATAGATGATACATGAACAATTGATTGTGATAAATAATACATGAACAATTGATTGTGATAAATAATACATGAACAATTGATTGTGATAAATGATGCATGAATAATTGATTTAGATAAATGATACATGAACAATTTGATTGTGATAAATAATACATGAACAATTGATTGTGATAAATGATACATGACCAATTGATTGTAATAAACATATAATTGATAGATGATCCTTGTATAATTGTTCGGATAGACACAAATAATTGATAGAGTTCAAATAATTAATAAATTATGAGTAATTAATAATTATAATGTATATAAATAATTGTTAATTGAATTAATAATTAAATATAATTGTTTCACTTTGCAGGGTGATGAAAATATTCCTTTACGAATTCTTTTATGCTTCATGGATGAAGTGTTTGACTTGGGCAGTAAAGACCAGTGGTTCAGGAGGAGGATCATTCTGTTTCTCAAGCAAATCGTGAAAGCCATGTTCGGAGACATTGTCAACAGGAGGATCGTCGATTACGTTGCCTTCATCACCTCTCCTGACCAAGTCTCTGATTATATCAGGTCTTTCAAGTGCGTTGTGTGCCATCCAATTACTTCTTTTCCAATTGTAATTACTATTTCTATTCCAATTACGTCTTTTCAATTGTAATTCTAATTACAATTCCAATTCCAATTACTTCTTTTTCAATTGTAATTGTAATTAAAATTACTTTTCCAATTACGTCTTTTCAATTGTAATTCTTAATTACAATTACAGTTACATCTTTTTTCATTTGTAGTTCTAATGTTTAAGGCAGTGTAAGTTTCAACTTAAATATATTTTATTTTTATAGAATATTATACAGCACATTAGCTACGGAGGCAAAGAGCGCTGTGCTATGTAGGTAACAATTGACTGATGTTGGGGTTAATTATTTTGCTTTCTATATTTCATTCACGTAATTAACCCAAATGTATGCCATCAGCATTGCCACTGAAAAACCTAAGCATATTTGTCGTTTCATACCTACTGTTTAAAGCATAAAAATTATTTTTTAATGAATTGGTGTTCAAAATCACGTCAAACAATAAGGTGAATGATGAAAAACAATATATTTAACTTAGATTTTAAAAACTCAGATAAATTTGTCAGTTCAAAATTTTTGTATGGTGACATTTGGCAGTACGGATGAACTACAATACAAGAAAAGTGTATTTAAAGAAATAATCAACTGCCATTTTTGTTTTATCATTTAATATTTTTACAAAATAAAAAATAGTACTTTTTCTGTTTAACATTTCAATTATTTTCATAAAAACAATTATAATGATTTATATAATAACAATTACATTTAATCACTCTTGGACGTGTGAAATATTAATTCTAAATAATTTTTTTATCGACCTTTTAATACAATAATTTAAAGATTATTCTTTCAATTTATATTTAAATGCACAATAAACAATGTTTTAGCATTTGATTTAACATTTACTGCATGTGATGAAAACATAAACAAAACTAATTACCATGTTTTAAATTAAACATGTGCGGCCATCTGAGCAGAACATTATAGTTTATGAAATTGAAAAACACTGATGTTGGTATATTATTATATTTACTTTAGGTCTTGATTCTGTCTTGAATTTTTTGGTTCAACATATGATCAAATAATTAACTAAGCATGACCGATGCAAAATAAATTTAACATTATTTTTATTCCAGCTCAAGAACTGTTGGGTGATCGGTGTCTATTCAGAAATGTGCAAAACTGAACATGTAATTAATTGATAAGTTTGCCTTCTTTGCAGAGAAAGTGTTTGGCCTGACGGTGAATTGGCGCCAACTCCTCCTGAAAGGGATGAAGATATGAAGCTGAGGACAAAGTTTGCAGCAAAGCTCTCGATGCTAGCAAGTATTTCTGGTTGGTGTCACTTTCTCATCCGTGTCGTTCATTGTCCAAGTAATAATGATACATATGTGACTCATGAAATAAATGATCTTATTTATAAAAATACCAAAGCATTTATAAAATAATTTGAATAAAGTTTTACAAATTGAAAAGTCAAATTTGAAATGCTTCAGATGAGCTGAAAGCAATCTTGGGAAGCCAAACCACAGCTCGAGGCATTCTCGGTGTGTACGATTGTGTCCAGTGGAAGTCTCTGAACAAACGTCTGGTTTATGTGCTGTTGCAGGGCATCATCGAGTCATTATTTGTTAGCCATCGACAAATCCCGGTTCTTTTGAGGTTTGTCATTGAATTATTATTATTCCTAATGTAAAAGTCGAAGTTCAAAATTAATTTTAGCAGCCACTTATATGTTCCATATTTAATTGATATCTACTGGTTTAGGTATTAGTTCATGTCACTACTAATTGTTTTGCAACTCTGAAAAGTTATTGTTTTACTATAACTGATATTTAATGTATATTTATAATCATTAGGGAGTTCATCCATTCAACAGTGTAATTAAACCATTATGAAATAGTGGACTATCCTTTAAAAGGGAATAGAAATCTTTAAATTATAACAATTTGCAGATCTCTGCATTCAGCATCGCCCCGTCTTGCCGAGAAGGGTATCACAAAACACAGAAGAAAAGGCTCCCGACTGGACTAAACCGTGATCTAGAAAAGATGCTTTTACAGGAGGGATCAATAGTAATACATCAAAATTATATCTTCTTTAATATTTTAGTCGATTTTATTTTTTGAAGTTTGTTACAAATTTTATATTTAAATTAATGAAGAATTAACAGTATAATTTAAAGTGTTATTGTGTTTAGCAATCTAGAATGTATATAAATCTTGAAACTGAAGTAAATAAATGTAATGTATTCACATCAACTAATGTTTGGCGATTTTGTAGCAACTTTCAAGTTGGCATTGAAACTCCTTGGGAAACATTTGAAGCTGTGGGAATGACAACTAATTCCTTAAAATTCAAACTTGTGGAATTATTTGGTCTATTCAAGTTGATTCAAACTCACTAACTTGCTTGTGAAAGACTGGAGAAAGTAGAGTATTCAAATCTTATGTGATCGCTCTTTTATAAAAAGAATAACAGCTTGAAATCTTACTCACTTCAAATTTTTAATAAAATACCAAGAAGAAATTCAATACTGGTTCAATATTTGTTTATTGTATGACAACACAACTTCAGAAACAAACATTGAACAAATTGTAATTGAAATTAAATATTTTTCTACAAAAAATAAATATGATAAATACAAAAGTTAAAAAAATTATATAATGTATTACTTCCAGTTTCAAGTAACTTTGTATTGAATGTCTAACTTTTTAAAATGGACAGACTTGATTTTGGTCATCTTGTGAGTACAAGCAAAATAAAACCCAAGAATGTAGGTGTGCCATATGTTTTATTTACATAGTTATAACAAACCAATTATTAATAACTATAACTATAATTATAATTGATAATTTTAATCATAATTATAATTATAATAATAACCAATGGTTAATATTATTATTGTTAATTAATTGAATTTTTTATATGAATTTATATACAACAAAATCGTCAGATTGATAACACTGTTCTTTTTTACAAATGAAAAACTTAACTTGCCAATGTTAAATATATTTTAACATATGTTAAAATTATAAAAGAACATTTTTCATACTCAAAGAAAAAAAAGTATATCATACTAAAGGTGCACTGCAAATTTCAAAGATTCGCAACCTTGAATTAAATTGTTTATTCAGACTAATCTTTATCTTGACCAATGCTAGAGTAATTGAGATAGTTTTTCGGAGTTGATTTGAAATTATAAATTGCAGGACTGCTCCTTTGCTAGTTTTTTCATAAGTTTATAACAAATTTGTTCTAAACATTGAAGTGATCAGTTATGCATAATTTGAACAATATTTAAATACATTTTACTTTTTGAACAATGTGATCTTCTGATAGACACAGTGCTCTAGTCACTAGATGTTCTTTTATCAATAGTTCTTTTTTCAAACCCTAGACAAGGTTGAATAATTGTGGCAGGTATGTTTCTCACAAAGTATTTATTTTTCAATTAACATAAATTTTATTTCCATATGCTAGAATATATTTGTTACTTGTATATTATTCCCTATCAGATTATCTATATTTTATTGTTATTTTATTAAACTTTATATATTTTATAATAGGTTAATAAAATATATTTCTTCAAATTTATGAATGTATATTTCAATCATTCCCAAGTATGACACATAGGGGGACATCCAGCTTTGTATCAATGCTTTCCGGAGGATTCTTCTGCAACCCTTAACCCTCAACAAAATAAAGAGGCTTTATTGATATATATATGGATCGATAATAGCACAAGTGAGGCAACCAAAACCCAAATAACATAGAGCTCACCTCACTTGTGCTATTGTCGATCAATATAATACATTGTATGTTTGTTCCACTGAAGGACGAAGATATAATTCCTTCCGTGTTACTGTAACAAGCCGCATGTTTAGAAGAGCATCACTCTAACCTGTCTGTTGCTGAATTGCAGCTCAGAGTATGTGTGATACCTTCATATACATTTTTAGTGATTGAGGGTTGGTTTTTATTCTAATCTCATTGACCCTGAAGGGTGTGAAAGGACTTTAAACCAACCAACCAACCAAGAGGTTTCATTCTTTACTCATCTAATAGTTTTTGTCATACCCTTTTCCTTTCTGATATTTTTTATCGTAGCCTTTTCCTTACCTTTCTTTCACTATCTATGTTGGGCGAGTCGTCTTGAATTTTTGTTTACATCCGCAACAGTTGTCAATAAGCCTAATGATAACGAAACAAAATTTTTGTTGTGACTTCTGGTTTTTTTGCACGATTTATTGTAAAAAATATGCTTAAATACTTAAACACTTAAACACGGCCAAATAACAACAGCAATAAAAATTGTGTTAATTATAAACAATGCATCTATTAGATGTTCATACAGCACTCTTTGCCTCTTTATCTTATGTGCTGTGTAATATTCTATAATAATTTTTTTAAAAATTGTTTTTAGGCAGAAACAAAAAAACTATATGCAGTATGAACAACTTTGACTATAGAAATATTTTTCAAAATCTTTGAGTTTTTTAACTAGTTTTTTGGGCTTGACATTGTGTTTATTTTAAATAAAAAGCATTATTAACAAGTTTCATCCAATACATATTTTTCTTGATCTATAATTATTTGAAATAGCTAGGTTTTTATGTATTTTTTAAACTTTTGATTTCGTAGCAATTAAATTCAAATGTCTCCCAGTAAAACCTGTAGCGGCTGATTCTGTACTAGTTATCTAGCACTTTCAATATTAATGTTTGCAATTCAACCAATTTATTGAAAAAGATAAGATAGTCGTACATTAGCTGTAGTGGTGTATAACATCTCAAATTGAAACAATGTTCTCTGTTGAGGTAACTTATAAAAACACTTCAGGATAGTTTTGTAAAGTTTTGACCAATCGGAAGTTAATTTTAAATAACATTATTATGAAGGTGTTTATATTTTTTATATTTGAACTAGCATGACTACAAAGTTTGAAAGAGTTTCTATGAAAATTCATATCAGCAGGAAGAAATACTGCAGATTGCATGAAAAGTTGATTGAATTGTAAGGAATCCTTTAAGTATTTTTTGAAAGTCTTCCTTATTTCAAAATATTATCGAAGAAAGTTTTTTGATATTTTTATAGATTGAAATATGTTTCCATGTTTCCATTATAGTTGCTCATACACAGCCAAATATCTATTTTTGAGATCTGAAATTGTACAAAAGACTTGTTTTTATGGTAGAAAATAAATTTGATTTGATTCACTTAAGTTCCAGTTGTTGGTTACAAAAAACTTGCATGCAATTGTCTATCAATTTGCTGAATAAAACATAACAAAAAAAAGAAACTACTCAATGGTAAAATACAAAGAATATTTCAACTATTCAACATTTTGTGAGATGCGTTTGTCATATTTATATTTATTCATAAGTTATTAATTTTGTTAATGTTTTGTCATTTAAAAAAATTAACATAAATAATAAGAAAAAAAAGACCTGAATGGTTGCATATAGCGAGAAATGCACCTTCCTCATGTAAAATAACATTGAGTGAACGTCTTCATAAACATGAAAATTGTCAACATTAAATACAATAGTTTAAAAAATATTCTGGAGTGTACAAATTAGTGTTTCGGATAATCAATTTTGACCGTAAAGTTTAAATTAATGTTTTGTATTACCTATGATTCATTGATGTTTATTCTAGCATGTTAAGTGAAGCTCTACTAAGGTGTTACTTTCTGTCGTCAGCGTAGTGTTTGTATCCATAAATATTCAAGAAAAACATTCAAAGTTTTTGTTTGTTGACCAACAGTATTATATATATATGTCAAATGAAAAGTTTATGAAACGTAGAATAAATATTAAGAAGACATTTTTTGTAAAAAAAAAATACTTCTAATTTATGAGATATAACAGCTTTTATGAAAAATTCTTTAGACAGCCATTTTTCATGTTCATCTATAAAAAACTTGAAGTTTCTTTCATGGTTTTCTCATACAGTGATCATTTAGATGTCGAAAATAAACCGTTTTCATTGCACATGAAACATTGATGACTATGGTCCTCTAGTTACCAAAAAGGGTTTATATTAAACTTATAAATTTCTATAGAGTATGGTTATTTCTTTAGGTAGTATTGAAATATATAAATCTTGATGCATTTAACTTTATTTTTCTTATATGCTCTAAACTTGATAGCAAAATATTTGCTTACTTGTAAATAAACTAATATAAAATGTTTAAGATAAACTAGTAGAACTGCCTTATATTCTAAAGTGTATTTATATCTCGCATAAAAGTAAAGTTTTGGAGAATTTGAAAGTCATAGATTTTAATACTTTTCACTAATATCTTAATTCTATGTAAATTACCTGAACTTTCTTTTTGTAGAATCTAGATGAAGCTAACAATGTTGTTAAATTTTATTTTGGTAAAATCTTTGAAATTAGCCTTCTGATAAATATATTACACTTGTAAATGGATAATATGGTTAATTATTGTGCTGTACGTTAGTTAAATATGCGTATCTATGCGCTATATAAAGACTTAATTAGACAACTAAGTTGTTTTTAACATTCAAATCGTACTATCCTTAACTCACTTCCTTGACTTAGCAAATAATGACCTTTACCCAACCAACACCTTTCTATTCTAAATTAGAAGCATATAAAAGTTTTTATGATTATCAATGATAAATTTGTTTATAGCAAGTTCATTGAACAGTATTTTTATAATATTTAGTATGTTCACATATTAATTATTCCAAAATTGAAAAATATTTTGCTTGTCAAATAGAGAATATTTGAGTAAAATGGTGCTGATTACCCTATGGGCACAATGCAGTGCTTAATATTTTATAATAAATCATATATATTAAGTAGTAAAAATAATCTAATAGTTGCGAATATCCATTTCTGGACAATTTAATAGAAAAAGCTTAGATTGTTATGATCATAGAATATATTTCCACATAGTTTAGTTCTATTTATTTTAATTATGTTTAAACCTGTTTAATATTACATCAATGGTTATAGCTTTTGATAAAGAAGAATTTTGGGTTATAGACTGAAGAAAACTATTTTGGATAAATATTTCATAGTTTTATTATATTTTAGTTCTAATAAAGTGCCATTAATATCAAAGTGTAATAAAATTAAACCAAAATTAATCTTAATTTTTGAAATAAGATTGATTGGTCCTTTAATTGGGGTGACTAAACTAGAATACTTCTTTGCAAAAAGTAGAAAGTTTTTGAAATGTTAGAAAAATGTTTAATATCTCGCTTTTGACTTTTTTGTAATCTTTGGTGATCTACAGATGTTACCTATTATCTGAAAATCGATAGATACATATTAACTGGAATGTTTAATAATTGTTTTTCATATACATATATTTAAATTTCGAAAATATAATGTTAGGAGCTTTTAAGTAAGCTGCATTCTATTTTTGAGTTACCAGAATCGAGTAATAAAAACTTGGGATAAGATTTTGAAAAAAAAACGAAATTTAAAACGTACATTTATTTCAAAATGTTTTGTATATTTTTAAACAAGTAGTTATTGAACAAGTTAACATTCATCATAAATAACACTACTATTCTCATAAGAAATTGGCGTAATCTTGAACTGAACAATTATGTAGATGTACAGTTGTAGTTTGTTAGGGTATCAATCCTACGGATACCCTATTACAATCGACATGCGTGGATCAGTCCGTCTGCGTCTCACGTTCACAATTTAGGTGAAGGTAAATGTTGAAGTTTCTTATTTTCGATTTCTCAGGGTTTTTTTTATTGAACAAAGCTTATAGATTATGAGCTGAATAGCAACTTTGCTTAAATAAAAAAAAATTATATATTTTAAATTTTCTTTAAAAATGACGTTTTATAGCTCAAATTAACTAATAAAAATATTTCCCCGTTTTTATAAGAGGTGAAAATGAATGTTAGTTTTTTTATTTTCGATTTCAGTTTTTTTTATTGAACAAAGTTTATAGATAAATGAGCTGAATAATAACTGCTTTAATAAAAAAAATTCTATATATTATATTTTCTTCTAAAAATGACGTTTTACAGCTCAAATGAACTGTTTCAATGTTTTTATAATAGGTGAAAGTAAATGTTGAAGTTTTTTTTTTTAATTTACAATTTTTTTTAATAAAAATTTTGCTTAAAAATAAACAGGTTTTTATAGATTTTTCCCAAAATAGGATTGTTTTAATGAACTTGAGAGGTGAAGACAAATCCAAGTTTTTTATTTTATAAATGAAAAAGTGACATGCATATTTTCTCTTATGTATGTTTTAATGTTTTTACAACAATAAAAACTATTTGCACATTTTTTATTTAAAAAGGTGATAATACAATCCGATCTTTTTCAATTGAATTTGAAAAAGAATTGCTTTCTTGATCAGATAAGGGAAACCAAAAAGAGAGATATTTCCATCAATATTTGCTTTCATGGTAAACTGTAGTTTCATTTTTTTTTTAATTATTTTTTTTTATGGATTAGTTTTTCGAATTACAAGTACAGTATTCTTGGTTATAGCGCTGTACATTTTTCAACTTAGAATGTTTATCGCGTGACCATTTTAAACAATAGGAAAAACAAAAAATTGTTTCCAAAAGGTTACAGAAATCTAAAAACTTGAATAATTGATTCATATAGAACTAATCCCAAAGTTGTTAGGTTATTGTTAGTTGTATTCTTATTAAAACTAGTTGTAATAATTTAATAAGGTCTTCGAAAAGTGTTTTTATTGATACTTAAGTATTGAAGTATGTTGTTTGACATCTAACTTGTTATGCATAATTAAATATTGTTAGTTTATACATTAACTTTGTTACAAAGTTCATGTTATTGAATAGTTTTTTAAGTTTTCAAAAATATTGGAATTTTTTTGTTATTTTATTTTTAAAAAATCATACATTATGATCTCTTCAAGTATTAGGTATGTCATTCCTTCATATTTGTTGCAAGTATTAATTACACGTTTTCCTAGTCTTAATTAGAAATTGAAATAATTTTTACACATTCCACAATGGTGAAGAATCATTATTTTGAATATGCTCAAAGGTCATTTACTATATATGTAATTAATTTAATGCAATACATATTTTCTTTATAAATTAACGTTTCATTACCCTCAATATGTAGTCGTAGGTATTACCACAATCAATTTAAGAAAGCTGAATTGTTACTTTCATAACTTCTATAGATATACAAATCATTATTAGGATAAACTTGTTTTTAAGATATCCTATGACCACTTCATTTTATTTTTTCTTAAAATTGAACCATTGTGTTATTGTTCACATTGTTTATGTTGGAAAATAATTTTTTTATTATTTTTATTTAGTTCATCAACTTACAATGTAAATGTCTGAAAGTTATTTTGAATTATGGTTGAACTGTAAAGGACAATAGTTTTAAGAATCACCCATAAACTGATTCATTTTATTCAACCTTTCATCTGGAAATATATATTTCTTAAAAAAAATAGAGATTTGGTAACATAAATTGTACTATATAATGTGAAAACCAGTTCCATTTATTGAAATATGTAAAGAAATTTCTTTTTCAACACGATCTTGCGATAACTAAAACGAAATGCAGTTTTTGTTTAGCAGCTTTGCATTCAGAAAGGAGAAAATTACAGTAAATACAAACCTAAGAATTCAATTATTAGACTTCCACTTCATAGGAAATGATTAAACATATGTTGAATGCAATACTTTTGAAATTATGTTTTGATGAGATAACCCCTTGACATATTAATAAGACCTTTCACTGGAATATAAATTATTAGATTGGACAGTAAATAAATAATCAATGATAAAATACTATAACACTCTTAACTGGTGACCAATTGTAGTTAGTATCTAATACCCACAGGGTTTTTAATCAAAGGCTTAGGTACAGGTTGATTGATTGATTAATGATAATTCAAGGGATGCAATATGCAACTTTAGCTCTGGGATAACAACTGTTAAGAAGCTGAAGTTTTGCTAAAACAGTCTCATTTGAGTATCGTACTATTGTTATGGCGCACTGCAGTGTTCTAAGAAAGTTTCGTTAATATCCATTCAAAATTTTAATAAAAAAATTTATATCCGAGCTTATTATTTTATTTCCTTCTAAATGTAAATTTCCTATTTATTTTACTTCTCTAAATCTATTGTGTTTTTTTAAAAACGCATTTATCCGCAGTTTAGTATAGTCAATTCTTCATTTTTATCCATTACAGTTTATTCAAATAAAATAGGTGTACACTTTTGATTGTTTTTACATTAGTAGAATTTATATAAGTGTTATTTTGCATTTGTGCCAGTTTGTGTTGGGAAAGATCTTGAGTATTTATCTCGTATTCTCACTTTAATAGTTCTATTCAAGATGTAGTTTTGTTTCGAACTTCAACATATGGCCGTGTATCCCCATATTTTGAAAGTTATTTATAATTGTCGCTCTGTTGATGGTATCAAAGGCCTTTTCGATGTCAAACAGTACACACAGCGTAACTTTATTTTGGGTAAAACCATCTGAAATATAGGTAGTCATCTGAGAGATAGGTTCAATGGTACTTCATTTCATTCTAAAGCCATATTGTTGCTGAGAGAATTGGTTATTGTTTTCCAGATACCATGCTAGTCAAGAATTGATCATTCTTTCCATTACTTTGCACAAGCAGCTGTTTAGTGCAATCGGTCAATAGCAAGGATATCTAGGCTAGGTTTTCTAGGCCTTAATATGGGAATTATAACGGATGATTTCCAATCCTGTGGGATTGAGCCTTCAAGCCATATACGATTATACAGGTCTAACATAAATTTATCGCCTGTTAGCTGTTGTAGTATTGTATTGAGTTCTTTCATTGTAAATGATAAGTTATAATTAGCTGTGTCATTAATATGAGATGGCCTTTGTTGGGGTCGAGTATTCCTGGGTCTTAAAGGAGGAGATATTTGCATAATAAGTTGCAAAAGCATTGGCAACCTCACATGCACTTGTTACTGATTGATTTCTAAATAGGTATTGGTTTTGGTCAATAAGTACCATTTATTATTGTTGGGGTTTGTTCTGTGAGTGTCGAGATGTATTGAGTCCAAGATTTTTTTTCTGGAATTTTTGTATGTTCTCTTCTTGACAGCAGTACGTTGTTTGTATGTAAAAATGTTATGAACGGTGTGATTGGGTGCGTTCGACGCTGCTGCTGCTGCCCAATTTTATCATACACTTACTAACAAGACACTCCCAGAAGTGTTTAGACACCTCTTAGTTATCCCTCATTTGTTCCTCCCGCAGGTATATAATAGTTAATAGGAATTTGTTATGAAAATTAATTTGCAAAAAAGTTATAATACAGATAAATAGTATTTTCTTCAAGAGAAACCAGAAAACAATGTATTATGCAAATTACAATTCTGGGCTATAAAATGAAATCTAACAACCTAAAAAATGGTGGACACTTCTTTTCATTTGAAACTTTCTTATGTCTGCCAAACACGGAAATGTACAGGGATTTACTTTTAGTGCAGCAGTAACAGCAGCAATCAAATTTGTACTAGATATATAAGAAGTCTTATATCCTCCACTTACCCCCCGCAGGTATATATTACTTAATAGAAAGTTATTATGAAAATTAATTTGCAAACAAAGTTCTAATACAGTTAAATAATTTTTTCTTTATGAGAAACCAGAAAATAATAAACTATTATGCGACTTACAATTTTGGGCTATGAAATGAAATCTAAGAACAATTAAAATGGCTGACACTTTTTCTTCTTTATGAAACCCTTCAAACATCAACCAATCTGGAGATTTCTAGTATCATACATACGAAATGGAGAAACTAGCTTCACAGAAAATCAAAATTTATTTTGCTGCCTAAATCACTAAATTTCATGTATCCACGTTTCCTAACGTCGCGACGTTAAGAACTATACTAAAAAACATAAAAATTTAAAGAGATAAATTAAGATAGAATGGCTTATTAAATTCAATCACTGCCAGTACTAGTGGTTCAATATACATACATTATATGCATGTACACATATACATATATATATATATATATATATATATATATATATACATATATATATATATATAGACACTTG
>JARUHE010197240.1:0-13587 GCA_031471125.1 Archaeomysis grebnitzkii | reverse complement strand
AAATTTTAAAAGCTATATTGAATTATTTAAAAGTTTATTCCAAAAAATAGAACCTGGCGATTGGTTAATACTTGACATAGTGCAATTGTTTTGATAATTGAAACTTATTAATACCAATCAAATTCAAGCATATATCCAAAACCCTAGAGAAATGGTGCTATTTTTATATTTACAAGTGTTTTCACAATAACATAAGGATAACTCCACGAGAAAAAAAGTAAACAACACAGGGGGAATTATCCCTCGTACCTTCCTGAATGGACGATTGTCACGAACACTATATATATTGTACATTGTTTGCCATTTCTAAATATAAAAAATGACTAACAATATGCAATATTGACAAAGCTAGGTATTGCAGTACTATCGATTATGAGGTGTAACGTCAAATTCAATGGAAAAAGAGACAGAAATTCAACATCATAGCGCGGTAACGGAGAGTTGATATGTTGGAATCGAAGCTTAGTGAATGAGTAAGACAAAATGCAGCCCTGGGCTGCTGGTCTATAACTGAATGATTGTTTTTACTATTACTACACGTCAATTGCATAGAAAATGGTTAATTGTGATTGATATAATATTTGTTGCAAAACAAGTTCTAATTAGTCTGGAGTGAAGTTAAATCTGTTTATAATGAAAACCACGTCTTTTATCATCTTTGATGTCAGCAGACTTGATGCTAAAGTCAACTGAAACCAAAACAGTAAAGACTAAACAACTATGTAAACTATTCCTACAAAATAAGAAAAACATCAAAATGACGGAGCAATGTAAAACTAAGTTATTGAATAAATAAACATTTCAAGGTTTTAGTGATGCTTATGAGACATCATTTTGACACGTAAAAGCCAAATTCATAAAATCCAACAATAAACGTTATAAAACAGACACATTGATGCGGAAGTTATAACAAAAAAAATAACTATTTGACTCAAAAACGTGCCTGAAAGTCCTCAGAATATTGACAAAGCTAGGTATTGCAGTACTATCGATTATGAGGTGTAACGTCAAATTGATAGAAATCATATCCCCCTGATGCCTACAGACGATATGTACAAACAACTCGAAATTCTTAAACTTAAAGATCTTTATAAGCTGGCGTTACTTAAACTCTTACATTGTTTTTTATACAGGCTCCCAGATAACTATTTCCTGAAGTTTCTGTCTGAACATCTTCCCTATCATGACTATGGTATGAGAGCTGTTAGATTTAGAAAGCCTTGTGCAAGACTTAATATAATGAAGGAAAGTGCGCTATATAATTTAATTATTCTGGCAAACCCGGCTTCTGAGAATTGTGTCTCCCCTCAGAGTATATTAACATTAAAGAGAATTTTCAGAGCTTCGCTCTTGGAGGTGATCTGAATAAATTGCTAATATCTTGTTTAGTCTTTCACCACAGACCCATAAGTTTACACTTGGAGTGGTCTATTAAAAAAAATAACAAGAAACAAGTACAAGTCAAAAGAGTACAACGAAGGAGATCTATTTGTCACTTCGTATGGCCAGCATCTGCATGTGTTCTTTATGTATACTTCAGGAGTCAATTATTCACATTGCTTATAGAATAATATTTCTGCCACATGGAGTATTTTTTTCAAACTATTATTTATTAAGTATGAACATCATAACATTGATAAGTACAGTGCAGAACTGTATTTCTCATTCAAAATATTAATGTGTTTTACTACAGTATAATAGCAAGCTAAAGAAGTAAACAAAAAATGTTCTCCAAATAATTAGTTTGTTGATAACTTTGTCTTGCATGGAGAAACTCTATCTGGAAGAGGAGATAACAAAAAATACATGTATGATATTGTTACAAGAGAATTAGTCAACACATGAACTTGAAGGAAAATTGTGTTCTTCTTGATTTGCGAATGAAAACAATGAAAGGTCATTCAAGACAAAGCCACATGGCGTATGTCCTCTTTAATGAACATGATTGGCTTATTAATCAATTAAATAAAAATAAAAATGACCCGATATATAAAATATCATCAAATAATTTTAAATATGTTACTGAAATTTTGAGTCTTTATTCATCCCATATATTTACTTGTATGTTAAGCCATGGTACATCAAATGCCGTCAGAAATCAATCTAAAACAATATAAATTATTAAAAACAAACGTAAAAGTGCATCAAATTCAGATAATTAGTACTATTGTTTCAAAAACTTTGGAAATTATTATTTTGAGTAAAATTATAGGCTACATTAATCCCAATGGTTTTCAGTTTGATTTAGAGAAGGCCACTTGACCTCGTTGTGTGCATCTGCATTGCAACCAGTAGTAAAATATTACTTAAATGGTGAGTCAGGTGTGTTTTTGGATGCATCAAAAGCATTCGATCATGTTGAGCATTCCAACTATGTAGATGCCTGAGAGATTGAAATATTTGCCCTTTATATGTCAGACTTATCTATGTAATTTATATGAGTTTGTGGGCATTAATGTGAATTAAATTTTTAACCTGCTGCTCTCAGTCGTCCAGAGCTCGCTCTTCAAACCATATGAACAGTTAAGCCGTATCCAACTGTATCATTCTCAAGTGGATGATGATGGTACAGTTGGATAAGGCTTCAGTGTTCATGTGGTTTGAAGAGCGAACTCTGGACGGCTGAGGGTAGCAGGTTAAAATCCCTTTACGTTAATGCCCGAAAAGTCATAAATTAGTGTTCACCAGAGAGTGCTTTATCATTATGTAATGTATGTTCATAATAATGCAATTGTTGTTGAAAATCTTTTAAATTAAAAAATGGTGTAAAGCAGGGCGGGATCTTTATATCTGGACCCACTTTAGTTAAAATACAATCCAGTGGCACAGGTTGCTATGTGGGGTCGCTATCGTGCATTTTCTCGTATGCTGACCATATTGCTGTATTGTTGGCTCTGACTTTTGAAGCTGTTAACTCACTGCTTTCTATTTGTAAGGAATATTCTGAAAGTTTTTTTATTAAATTTAATTCTGATAAAACAAAAAGGATGTCTTTCTCAAATTATAAAAGTTATATAACTAATGTACTTTAATGGTGTCCTGATTGAGCAAGGTATACCATTTAAATATTTGGGTTTCCTGCTGGAAGGAAGCGCTTTCTCGAAACAAAACCTTGTAAAAATGACACGAGTCAAAATAAATTTTATAATAAATAGTTTTAAATATTTAGACACAGATGCTAAAATTTAATATATTTAACAGCCAATGCCTTTCTCTTTATGATGGATGCCTATGGAATTTTCAGCCGAGCGACATTAACACGCTGGAGACCACTGGCGAAAGTGCTGCCGCTTGACAGTAAATGTACCTCCTAGGACTCATCATATCTTAACTCCTCATCTGATGTATACGCTGGACATTAAATCAATATTAAATGAAAGATTCATCAACTTCATTGTGTCCGGGATAAGCAATGAAAGTTCAAGTATCAAACACCTAGCCCATCCGGTCACCGGATTTCTTAGTTGAGTTGTTTGTTCGTATTATTCTTCTGTGAACTAATTAAAAAACATATTTTATCTACAAATATCATAATTTCATTCCAAACCATGATGTCTTAGTCATATATTTGCGTAAACATTTATTGCAATAAACTTTCATAGAAAACTATTTTTATGCATAGCTGGGGTGATTTCTTTTTCTTCGTTTAAGGCCAAGTTAAAGAATGGATTATTTGTCAGATTTTAGGCCTTGAGTGAGGTAACTTATAAAACTAAAAAAGTACCTTTGTTCATAACTGACTGATGTAATTTAAACATAATTGTTCATTGAAAGTCACGTCACAATTATTTGCATTTCGTATACTTTACTCTAAATTCTATAAGAAATTATGCAGGTTACCAAGCCTGGTTATAATATGGTTTAGCTATAAACTAAGATTGCAGTATCCAACTAGTTTAATGAGAATTGAAATTGGCTAACGTATGGTCTACCACTGGTTATAATGTTGAGTTAATGTGGTGCAAAGTTGGCCGAAAATAGGCCAACACTATTTGCAATGTGGTTGAGATATGGCTGAGCTAGTATGACGGCTCAAAACCGGCTATTATGATTGAAAAATTGTTAAGCTACGGTTCTATAACGGCAAACACGGCAACAGTATGGCTGAAGACCGGCAAGCGGATACGGCATAGATATGGTCCGTTGTGAAAATATAAGCCGCGCCTGATCTGGCGACCGGAATTGAGCTATAGTTTCGTTTAAAAACTGGCATATAGATCTGGGCCGAATATGGCTCAATTCAGTTTGCCGGATGGGACGGTTACGCGTATTTGCCAGAACAAGAACGGATCCGGCCCAGTGTATATATGCTGTCTGACTAGATGCTAAACTGTTTATGTGCAGATTAGTATATGTGTACTTTTAATGGTCTAATGACTTCAATATTTTCATTTGTATGCAGTTTGTTCCTATTACTTATATGTAATTTTAATTATGTGTGTAGAGTTTCTTAACAATAAATTATTGTATTGTAAATTGTTTTACGTAATAAACATTATTATTATTGCTATATGTATACAAATTAAGGCCTTTAAATACGGAGATTGGAGTATTGGTTGCATATTGTATGTTTCAAACTTCATGAGATTAAAAAGTATTGGTTGCATATTGTATTGTTTCAAAGCTTCATGAGATTAAAAAGTATTGGTTGCATATTGTATTGTTTCAAAGCTTCATGAAGATCATGCTCCTAGTGTAAACGGCCAGATCAATCTATTGACAATTTTAGCAAACCTTCTTGTATTATTCTAATACGCCAATAATAAAATCGAAGCAGTTCAACACAATTAAATTACGTTCATTATACAAACGTTGACAACAACCCAATTCATTTAGCAGCTAGCGTCTGACAAGTTTTATAATACAAGTTGGTAGAAATAAATTAATTTCAAAATAAATTCATAGAATTCGTCATTTTCCAAAGCAGTTGTACATACCGGAGAATAATTTACAAAATAATGGAAAAAAATTATTCTTGAATTTGTTTTAATTTACGGTCTAACTAAAATTATAAATGCAAATGAATTTCAAAAAAATGTTACCGGATTGAAAAGGATTTTTTAACAAATTAATTATAAAATCACTTAATGGGGTAGATACATTTAGTGTGTAACATATGTACATCGCCTGCGCTTCAACTCAAGAATTTCTTCACAACTTTTAGAAATGACTTGCTATGTCAAAAAGAGTGACAACGTTGAACGTCTTTTGGCCCTTGTCAGTTTTCCGAATTGCATTTTTTAATAAGTTTAGATTATATTTACCGTCGTTTTAGTATATCGTTATTTTTTCTTGGCTATAACTCATCACAAAATATACCACAACCTTAATTTAATTTGTGATATAAGATGAAGCGGTAAACATAGATTTTTACTGTTTTGCGAGAGTTGATAAATCAGCTTAACTGAAGCGAAGCATTTGAGGAATCCATTAATTGCAAGTTTTTTCCAGACCGCGATTAACGAGCTTATCTTAGATTCTCTAAACGTTTATCATTAAAAATTGTGTAGCATTGTTCTAATGTATGCCATAGGAATAGCTACTTTGTTGAAGGTAGGTTAATACATTGAGTTCGATCATTCTACCAATAGTCATTGGTAGCAAGGAAACGAAGGCAACGTTATCGAGTATGTTCCATCAATATTTGACTTTCATCAAGGTATTGCAAGACGTCATAAACTCATTACAAAATACAATTTCAATTAATTAGCTATGTGGTCTGTAACGTTAATTTAACAAAATTTCATTAGACTGATGTCAGTTGAAAAATTTGTTTCTACGTGTATGATGATGACAAATAATGATTTTCATTAGTAGTTTGTTTTATTCAACTGAAAAACACAACAATTGTCTCGCACAAGCCTGTTTATGCAATGAAAAAATTAACTGCAAAACAAAACCATACTAATTACTGAAATTGTGGTAGTTTTGAGAAAAACCTCTGCAATTACACAAAGCGACCGCTGTTTGCCTATTCATTTATGAATTTCATAGTGCAATACACTTTTCGATATGTTCTGCACATCACTGACCTATATATATGGATTGGCGAGAGCGTCTAGTCAGGTGTAACATTTATGGTAAGATGATATTTCTTTTTCTTTTTTGATCGCTGCTCAAGCGTATTCCTAAAAAAAGGTAGATCTAAAAATTATTTTAACTTCCGTTATAATTGAATTCGTAAATTACATTATTGATGAAAAATCATCTAATTCATAAATTATTAAAAATTAAAAATACAATTCTTAAATTGTTACAATTTTTAAATTTGAGGTTCAACGAACATTAAATTATTTAATCTAGAAAATTCAGTTTATTGAGTTTATCCAACACGGACTCTACTGCAGGCCTTTCATATGGAAATCCCTATATCGTACACGGACGGTAGTCCGTGTACTATAACATTGGTCTGTGAGGTTTTTTGTCCTGAAGTACCCTTTTAAAAATCTATATCTTTTTTATATCTCAACCAAATGAACTAGTCAAGAAAAACACGACCAGGCAAACAGGTTATATAATATTGGTTGCTATTAACCATTTAAAAGACTGGGACAAGCAATTGTGATAACTTTAAAAGAACAGGACAAGAATGTGTACCAAATTTAACAATACTATTAGCAGTTTTAAATTAATATTAGAGTTTATTTTAAACTTTGAATTTTTGGCTTATTTATGCCACTAATAATATTGTTGAATTTGGTACACATTCTTGTCCTGTTCTTTTACAGTTATCACACTTGCTTGTCCCAGTCTTTTAAATGGTTAATAGCCACCAATATTAAAACCTTTTCGCCAGTCTGCACTTTTCTGACTAGTATATATTCCTTGTAACTAAAGTTTTTCAAAGGGCATCACTATAGAAGACCCGACAAAAATAAAACTCTTAAATAGATTTGATAAGCTACTAAATGAAAAAAACGGTATTAATATTCCAATGTCGTCGGCGTTAGACGATTACTTCAATGCTTGTATATCATCTATACTATTTCTTTTCATATAGGCTTGTTTATTGGTTTTAATATATTACTAGGGATTTTATTTGATTTATCTATTTTTATCTACATTTTTCCATCGTATAACTTGTTTTTTTAACAATTCTTTCTTCATATTTTGTATTCATTTATGCATCAATGGATTGGAAATAAAGTATACATAAATATTCTCTAAGGTGAATTTTTGATTAAATGATTTCTCACTTTTTAACACTATTTTTAATTGACGTTTGTAGAGATAATTTTTTTAAAGTTACTGAATGAATGAATCGTCACGAGAGATTTGAAACGTCCGGTTCGTGGATTACTATTTTTAAATCGGTCGTGACTCATGGCTTTGTTCTAAATTAAAGTCAACATTTTGTTCTTAAAGCGGGGAATACCTGTATTTAATTCAGGTTTTTTTTTTAATAGTTTTAATAGTTAGCTCTAATACGGAGGATTCCAAAGGAGCTCACTCCATCTTTATTTGCATGTTCACGCTGAAATTCACGAGCAGGATAAACAGTGGTCGTTATCGTAGAGCTGTGATAATTCAACTCTGTGATCCTACAAGAATGGCCTGTTGCAAGTGACATTCCATGACTGTCTTCCTTATTTTTCTGTTCGAAGTTCGCTCGGGGTAATGAGTAATTACTTTAGTTGCCAGTGCGTGTTATTTATATTCTTTAACTGCACTTTCAAAATGTTTGAAGTTTGAAGTATGAATTTTTTATTTGAAGAGTTACAAATAATTTTGTTGAACAAAAGTGGTTTGTTAGGATTGTTTAACAAATATTGTCACTAGTAATTTTTTTAAGAATTATATTATGACTATCCAATCAAAATTTCCCTGATTACTATTTTTGTTTGTTGAAAAATCCCCCTTTAAAATGTTATAGTTAAAAACAAAGTTTATAATGATCCCCTAACCAATAAGATCAGAAGTATTTTAATTTTAAATTAACATTTATGGAGTTATAACCAAAAAACTCGTTTTCTAATTCTAAAAGCATTTTGGCAAAAGTTTAAAGCTTTTTGTTGAAGAGATACAAAAAAATTTATGAATGAAAAGTTGTTTGCTATCAAAATTATTAGGACTAATTATTTTTTCATAAACCTATTTTATAAAAATATAGCCAAAACCTAATTTTTTAACTCGCAATATTTTGAGCAAAAGTTTAAAGTTTTTTATTTGATTGAAAAGTTACATAAAATTGTATTTAACAAGTTGTTTACAATGACCACCTAACCAGCATTACCATAAATAATTGTTTTCATAGAATAAATATTTATTGAATTATACTCAAAAAATAGAATGTCTGTTTACTTCACGGGAGGTTGCCGGTCAGCTATGGCTTGTAAAAGGAATGCTGTTCTGTTGTTCAGGAGTATAAAACGTCCCCCATATTAATATAAGTTATGCATCCTTCACTCCTTCACTTTTTTGAAGGATTTCTTATGAAGTAGTGACAACCCTGATGCTAGTGGTTTATATAAAATATCATGTTTATAGGAGCCTCTTCGCAACAGGAATAACACAAGCATACATTCAAATTCCTATGAGCTTCGTCTGATAACTATATCTACTATGCATACTATGTATGTACAGATATTGTGTTAGCAATTAATCCCAGTTCATGATGTGAAAGGCATTTTTTTTAATTTATTAAAAAATAGAAATAATAAAGTTTAGCATTTAACGAAATTTCTGTAATAGAAAACGTCCTCTGCTTATAAAGTTGTTAGTTGAATTTAATACACTTTGCATTAACCTCTAACTAAAAGAAAGTTTGGATCTATACTAAGTGAACACACAAAACCATTTAGTTAAAAATTTTTTAGACCTTTTGAAAGTTTGAAAACAGACCTATTTAATGTTTGAAGGTTTATTTGATTGCATCATTAAACTAGTTTATCTATCCTTCCTTCCTTATCAATTACTGTATTTAAAGAAATATTTTTGTTCAATAAATTTAATCTATTTATACTCTTCTATAATACGTTAAACTTCGTTAAAGCTTGCATAGTGATTAATGTGACTTTCATATATTCTTGTAGGGTACATCTTCGGTTACTATTGTGTTCATATTATTTAAAAATTTAAAGTTTTCTGTTGGTGGTTCATTATACTTTTTACCGATCCTTCTGTTATTTTGTCTATTCTTAAGGATTATAGTTTTAAAATAATTTAGACCGTCTTATTGCCTTTTAATACTTGGATTATTTTTAATTATCAGTAAAGCCTTTTAATTAACTTATTTGCCGTTTCCTGTTGCTATATTTGATTTATTTTCTAGTTAACTGCTTACAAAACGAAATGAACTACGAAGTGTTTTAAAGTGATACTAGAAAGACTTGTAGAATTGTATTTTGTAGTACTCGACCTGACTACTGAGGAGATTCATAGCGAAAACTTAACATTTAAATCAATTACGTAAACTTTACTATATTTCATATAAATTCACCCAAATCATCATCATTATGCATTAAATGATTAGAAACGAAGCACACCTTAAGTCGTGGATTAATAGTTGACTGTTACGAAAAAGTTGCATTAAGAATATAGTAAAACTGGAGGTTTTAAGGTTTGCTTTTGCCGAATCATTGAGTAAAATCAGCAATTTGTTTTTCTTCCTGTTTTTTTCCTTAAGGAGACGATCTTTGGATATCCCATTGGAGCCTTAATGGGGCGTACCATCGTGAACTTCGTCCTTGCAATTTGTGCAAAGTCTGTTTAGGAACAATTGATACTACACTGCAATAAAGTTTTTTTCACGTAACAAATGCTCCTTTTCTTTGTTGATTAGAAAACGAAATTTCTTGAGTGGAACTATTCTAATTTACGGTTCTTTTTAAACATTTGACTCGCATAATATTATTTTAATACATTTATTTCTCGGATTGTGATGTGTTATACGTGACCTCTGATATTTGTTGTTGGAACGGTGACTGATTTGTGGACTAAACCAACATTTTGAGTTTCTTCAAAATAAACTAATATTACAAAAACAATTGAACGAAAAAAAAACATTTTACACTGGGATCATTAAAGGTTTTGTTGTTGAATCAATTTACTAATTAAATTCTAGATTTCATTGAAATTTATGGTTGAAATTTTTTTTTGAAGGATTGAAGAGTGTATTTAAACCAAATAAAACTGTAGATTTTAAGGTAGAATGCCTAAAGGACCTTTTTGCCTAAATTTTATACTTTTAAAAATATTATTTCAGGAATGTTTATATTAAGCCAATTTATTATTAAAATCATGATAAACAAAAATTCTTTTGAAGGTTTAGAGATTTTTATTATAGAAAAATAAAAGAGGTTAATATAATACCATTGCATTAGAAATTAAACAATCTAGAAACTTTTTAACATACAAACTCATCTTTTATTGCGAAGCATTTTCTCTTACTTTGTTGTACAGTATAATAAATTAACAAATCAGTGTGCAGTGCTGGGCATTGGCCGTTCATTTGTATAATCAATATTGATTCTTAGGGATTTGTGGAGTTTAATTTATTTTTGAAAAGACTTTTTGTCAAGCGTACGTAGCGAAGTTCTACAAAGGTGTAGCAATTCAGATGTCTGTGTTAGACAGTGTGAGAAGAATAGAACTCCGAAAGAAACTAGTGGTTTATGGATTGTCACTAGAAGTCTTAACTCGCTTATAATAGTCAAATGAGGAAAGAAACACTTAGGATTTTAATATTTATTTGGCAGATATATACACTGGTTATTTGCTTGTAACAGGGTCTTGAAGTTAGTTTAATATTGGTAAAAACATTTGATAATGTTTAACATAAATTTCAGTTATTTCTAAATGAAATTTATTTGAGGTAGTGGGTTGGAAGGATGTCCAATACCGACACTAACTTTATGCTCGAAGGATGTCGAGACAGGAGTTTGCGGCAGGGGTTTTCGAATAGGATGTTGGAAAGACACCGGGAAGGTCCGTATTTTTGGGACTTTTCACTGGACTACTGCTTCTGACCAACTGCTTTCAGTTTGTTCGTTTCTCCAAATAGTCGGACCTGGTCATAAAACACCTCGGCAGGTAGAACAAGGGTTCGCTTTTGTTGGGTTCCGGGCCATCTCGAAATTCCCGGAAACGAGAGTTGATGCAGCCGCGAAACATGTTGTGCTGCCGGGACAGCCTGCTCGCATATCCACTCCTTTTGAGGACGTCAAATGCTGCATTCGTCAGTATGTGTTGGGTCAGTGGCAAGAACGTTGGTCTGGTGTCACCACTAATGTCAAATTAAGGTCAATCCGCCCGACCATATCCCACTGGACTACGCATGACAGTCTCCAAAGACGTGTTAATGCCGTCCTCACGAGACTACGTATAGGGCACACGAGGTTGACCCATGATTTCCTCCTTTGCTCGAGAGCAGCTCGTGTTCCACCAGTCTGCCAGACCTGCAACTGTGTGCTGACTGTCCAGCATATTTTAACCGCTTGTGTGGCCTACTCTGGTGAGAGAGTACGTCTTGGCCTGGCCGGGCTTCCTCTAGCGGGGATTTTAAATGAAGATACTCAGATTCATGCTTTAGTTGAGTTTTTAAAGTCCACTGGACTATTTTATCTGCTTTGATTGGCACTGTTTTTAATCCTTTTTATGTTACTTCGTTAAACTATTGTTTGAAAGTGCCGAATACACTCTGGGTGCAGCGCTGGGCATTGGCCCGTTTATTTATATAATACTGTAATAATAATAATAATCGGCAGGTAGAACAAAGAAGGTAGTTTGTTGGTTCCGCCAGAATAGGACCTTGTCTATTCCGCTGCCCAGACAATGGATGCGTGCTAGCAAGATATTGTTTCAATTGGTTATGCTTAACTAGTCATTTACAGATATTTTTATAGGAAAATAATATGAATAAAAATAAATAGCAAACAGCAAACATAAACTAAATAACAAATGGTACATAGATAGAACATAGTAATAATAACACGCAATAGATAGAAATTTTAATAATAATGGATATTTACAAATTTTAAAAGCCAATATTAAATTAACTATAGAAGTTTATTTAAATTAAGGCCTGGCGATGGTCCACTTGTGACAGACCTGAATGATTGTATAAAATCTGTACTTCTGAAATTTTAATTTTGTAAAGCTTTTTTCATTTTAATAAATTGGATACTTTTCATTACTTTTTATATATATTTTTCATTAAATTAACAAGTTTTTCATCCAAGGTTTTTTTCTTTAATGTTTATTTGCAATTCATTGATGCATAGTTTAAAGAATAGTCTCTAAGGCTATTTTGATTAATCGTTTTTGTTGAGCGTGCGTAGCGAAGCTCTACATAGGCGTAGCAATTCCGATGTCGTCGTCGGCGGCGTTAGACAATGACTTGAATGCTTATATATCATCTATAATATTATTTCTTTTCATATAGGCTTAGTTATTGGTTTTAATATATTGCTGGGTATTTTTATTTGATTTTTTCACTTTTTATCTACATTTTTTCATCAAAATAACTTACAAAATATTTTTAACAAAATTTTTTTTCATGTTTTGTTTTTCTTTATGCATCAATGGATTGGAAATGAAGTAAACATAAATAGTCTCTATGGTGAATTTTTGATAAAATGATGTTTTCTCACTTTGTAACATCATTTTTCATTTGATATTTTTGGAAATAATTTTTTAAAAATTACTGAATGAATCATCGAGACATTTGAACCGTCCGGTTCGTGGATTACTAGTTTCTCTTTGGAATACATTTTTGATTGACATTCCAATTAAGGAAACTGAACATTTGTTTTGTGTAATTTAAGTTAAAAGCTCAGATATTTGAACAGATCGGTTTGTGGATGAATTGTTAGTAAAACGATACATCATTTCACCAAAATGAAAGATGATCCATCTAATATAATTTTTATGTAAGACTTTAATTTGTTAAAATAAGTATCTTCTGTTTTTGAAGTTTTATTTTTTAAAGTAGATTGAATATTCTATTGATGTCGAAGCAGTGTTGATTAAATGTAAATGCAATATACTGTATATGCATTAGGCATGATCAATTTTATAATTTTTGTTTATTAAAATAAAGTTGATACAATGAACTACATTTTTATATCGACTTGTTGAAGTCAGCGCAATGAATTGTAGAAACATCTGAAACAAACCCGTAGTGCTTGGTTATGTTTTAGTTTTTGTACAATCCCAATTTATTAAAATAAGTTCTTAAATCTCTGGTCAAACACCACTTGGTATTTTTTTTACTTCAATATATAGATATTTTTAGTCTCCTACTGCTGTATAGTGAACCAGGTATGGAGGGAAACTGATCGTAGATTTCAACAACACACTTCAAACCTATTTTACAGTGACCAGTTTTAGACACTTTCCCTGGTTCAGCACATTTGAACTTTTACAATCAATGCCTTCCTTCTTCTCGGCCATTCTTAAGTGCTACTTTTTGTCGAGCGTGCGTAGCGAAGCGCTATATAGGCGTAGCGTTTCCGATGCCGTCGTCTGCGTTAGACAATGACTTTGATGTCGTCTATATATTTATATGTCGTCTATACTATTATTTCTTTTCATATACGCTTGGCTATTAGTTTTAATATATTACTAGTAATTTTAATTTGATTTTAT
>JARUHE010197129.1:0-13588 GCA_031471125.1 Archaeomysis grebnitzkii | reverse complement strand
ACACACACACACACACACACACACACACACACACACACACACACACACACACACACACACACACACACACACAATAAGACGACGGATAAGATTCTTAACTTTACAATAAAATTTATTTAAAATATTTATAAACATGATGGCAATCTAGATTTCATTATTTCAACAGTTCTTCAGGCAGTTATTATTTCATGACTTTGAGTAAGTTTTGATATATACAATTGATATAATTTTCATGGTGTTATATATAAAATACATTCATGTAAATTGTTGCCAGAGCTGCCAAATGAACCCTACTTTGACGTTTTTCTTTATTTATTAAGTTTTAATAAAAACTAGAATAAAATTAAATCATTGGCGATACAAATGTCCTATCTAGTGTTTTCACAAAGTTTACTTACCCTACCACTAGAAAATCTCTAAGGAAAAATATTACAATTGTTCAGAAATCATGTATTTCATAGCAAAGGAAAGCGATTACTCGGTTTTATCCTAACTCAGGAGTTTTACTGCATTTTCATTTTTCTAATAAAACGGTAGAAATGGATTAGGTTATAAGATTTTATAAGATGTGTTGTCCACTTAATCATTTTCTTAATGACTTATATAAATACCTAACACTTATCATAAAGTGGTTCAGAAAGAAATATGTATCTAATGTTATATCAAAGTTTAAAAACTGTGATAAAAGCATTTTCCCGTCTCTATACATTTTGTCCTTCTAGCCCAGGTAAAATAAGATTATACCCAAAACAAATTACAAAAAGGGAAGCAAAAAAGGCGATAGCAAGGATAAAGGCAAATGCAATAAATGAGATTTATGATAACTTGAAAATATCAGAAGGACAATGGTTCATTTTTAAGTTAGCAAAGAGAAAGAGATAACGCGACTAAAGATCGGACGCACATCAGACAGATCAATGATAAGAATGGAAGTGTATTGTCAAGGGAGGATAGTATAAGAGCTAGATGGAAAAAATATTTGGAAACATAATTAAATTAAGAAAATCCTAGAAGAATAACAGGCGACGGAATCTCACAAGAGAGTGCAGCTACGAACATAAATAGAGACAAATCAAAAGAGCCCTGGGTAAAATGAAAACAAGGAAAACAGTAGAACCTGATGGTATACGAGCCGAGGTATGGAAGAAAGGGGATGGATATACTGTGCGACCTGATGTGCGAGATCTATCAGCATGAACAAATGCCGGACAGCTGGAGGAACAGTTTAGTGGTACCAATATACGAGTATAAGGGAAAGGGTGATATACAAGATTGCAGTAATTACCGAGAGATAAAACTAATATCACATACAATGAAGATTTATGGGAGAGTCATAGATGAAAGAATAAGGATGGAAACCACAATACGTGAAGAGCAATTCGGGTTCTTACCACGGAAAGGTACGGTAGCTGCAATATCTGCTCTGAAACCAACTATGGAGAGACACCGAGAAAAACTAAAAGGTCTAAATCTGGTATTTATTGATTTAGAGAAGGCATATGAAATAAAATTACGGAAAACGGATATATGGACTCTGAAATAAACCACAGAATACAGTGTGCGTGGATGAACTGAAGAAATTCATCGGGAATAGTATGTGACGAAAAGGTTAGTGCGAAGGTAAAGGACAAGATTTATAAGAGTGCAGTTAGACCAGCGGTGATTTAAGTGACCGAGACATGGCCAATAAAAAAGGCACACGGAAGGAATGGCGTGAATGAGAATGTTGATATGGATGTGCGGAGTCACAAGAAGGAATAGGATCAGAAATGATCTTATTAGAGGGAGAGTAACAACAGTTAAAGTAACAAAAAAGGTTCAAGAGAGAGGATTACAGTGGTTTGGGGATGTTACTAGAAGGGAAGAGTAAAGAGTAAAGTGGTCATGAGTATAGAGGTAGACGGTAGGAGAAGGAGAAGGGTGCCAAAGGTCAGATGGAGGGATAAAATAGTGAATGACACGCGAAAGAATGGGCTAAGAGAGCAAGATGCACATGTCAGAGCAAGGTGGAGGAGGCTGGTGGGCAACAGCGACCCTAAATAGAAATGGGTAAAGTTGAAGATAAAAAAGACCCAAAAGAAATTGCAATAGTAATAGATTATGCAACAAATTAAAGCTCGTGATCTCTTCTACAAGGTGGCCAGGAAGTGACTGAAGGGTTTTGAAATTTATTAACATCTTTATTTTTTGTGACTATAGTTATTAAATTTTAAAACAACTATGAGAAGAGTTCGTATTTGTTTCACATAAAGTTACAAAAGAAGATAAATTACGTTTATTAAATAACGTCCATTTTCAGCCAATTCTTGAATTCTGAGGACGTATTGGAGCCTAATCCAAACAACTTGAGATATCACGAGCTTCTCTGCAAGGATTTCTCCACACCATCCACCTTCTACCTTCCACCTTCCACCTTCCACACCATCTACCTTCTTCCATACAAGGACCAGTTTGTTCAACAGTTGAAACCCAAAGGTTATGAACTTAGGCTTCGATACGCGCTCAGAATTTAAGAATTGGCTTAAAAGGGACGTTATTTAATGGACGTCTTTTTTCACCTTTTTTAACTTTGTGCGAATCAATTACCATACTCTTCTCATATTTGTTTTAAAATTCCATAACTCTAGTTACAAAATGGAAGATGCTATTAAAATTCATCCCCCAACTGTAGTCACTGTACAAAAGACGACAAAGAGAATACCTAATTGAAATGTTCAAAATAGTAAAACGCTTTAGCAGATTACAGTTCGGAGACTACTTCAGCCTGGCTGGAGAAAACACTAGAAGTCACAGGTACAAAGTGTTCAAACCCCAAGTTAGGCTAAAAACTAAGTCTTCATTTTTCACAAATAGACTAATAAATGTTTGGAATTCACTAAATGCAAATATAGTAGAGGCAAGAAGTATTGAAACTTTTAACAATAGACTAGATAAAGATTGGAACAGGCATGGACATGGGTACTTAACTAGGGAAACAGCCATTACCCTATAAATGTTGTAACTGTAGTTAATTGTCTACCAAAATCTAATTAATATAGAACACCTTTTTCTACGTATTTTAAAGTAACCGATTATACGCGTTGTAAAGTGACCGCTTTTACACTTAAAACACATTTCTAAAAAATCCATCTATCTTTTATTCAACTTTAAACTTAACGTCGATACTCGATAGATAATATAAATTTCTAAACGTGATATTTACCATGTGACTTTTGAAAACAATTATATTTTTCGTAATATGGCTATATCTTTTTTTGTTTTTAGCATGCAAAAAATGATTTTCATATCTTTTCAGTTAATAGGTCGACCAACTTTTTAACTTAAACTTTATGCAACATGGAAAAATGATTTTTACATAACCTTTTGTCTTGGCTGTTTGTTTAAAAATAGTTATCTTTTTCTACAACATTTTAATGAATGCGTATAGGCTAATAAATTGGGTTCAAATGCTCAAATAATTTCAATAGCAATGAACTATATGAAAAGAAAAGTGAAGCACACAATCTAAATTCTAAGCAAATGAAATTAGTGGATTAGCCTTAAGCATACCCAGATGCCAAAGTGTAACTACATTCTAAATTTTCTAAATATTGATAAAGTATCAATATAATGTAATAATGTAAAATAAGACATATGTAATAAGACTTTGTTTATTTTAAGTAAATACTACATAACCTTTTTTGTTTTAAGCACTGAGTGACCTACGTGAACCGATATTATTTATTAGCAAATAATAAAACAAATATGTATTTCTTAAAGGTCGATCTTAATTTAGAAATGTGTATATCCTGAGTATTCAAACAACACATTTACACAATCACTCCAGTACAGAATATGTATCCTTGTCAGAGTCGAAACCACTATCATCGAATGTGGATCTCGTATCCTACCTGTTCCAACTATTTAACAACAAGGCAATATATCTGTTATTTTTTTTGTTCGAAGAAAATTTTGTTCCCACTTTGAAGTGCCATACTGGTTGTGAAGTGCACTGTCAAACCAATTGTTCCTCCAGTTCTTCTCATATGAGCACAATCCATGGTAGATGGTGTGTCACTGTATCCATGGAGTACTATAATTAGTGGACAATACTTCCTAAGAACATGCGAGCAGTATTGGCCAAATATTTGGCCATTATGTGGCTCTTTTAGTCCAAGGATTACAATGCAAGAGAGCCCCACCATCCAACACATACTGTGCTCTTTCAGATGGTTCCGGGAATTTTGCAGCCTCAGAGTACCATAGAGCATCTGTCAAACTAGATTTTGTGGTTGGTAAAAATATATTGATTGTTCCAAATAGAGCTGGAGGGTAGTGACAAAGTTCATGATTGAAGAAATTCTGTAATTTACTATTTTTGTATCCACCATTAATAACATCTGAAAGAAAAGTTGTGGATCAACATGAACATGTTCATCCTGGATCTTGATGGCGGATTTTGTACCCATAGTTAACAAGATTTGTTTCCATGGATGTCAAAATACATTTTCCAATACTCTTAGAATCGTATATATTGAAATATGGAGGTGCTGTAAACCCTGTTGCAATATTCCTTAGAGAGGCCCAAGCTGAGAATTGAATTCTTGGGATAGGTAGAATAGCACTCCCTGTGTGCTTTTATCATCTCTTAAGACTCTTGCACGAATGATCTCTTTGTGTTCATCAGCTGTGCTGTACTACACATGAATGAGTTGTTGCATGGATCTCTTAATCTCTGAACACGCTGACAAGGACAAATCCCACACACGACGCTGGTTTTAAGAGTCCCATGCCTCTGGGTAACTCACCTGTAACCTTAAGGCTCCTCATAAGACTCTGCTCTGGGGACAGCCCAGATCAACACCGATCAGACCGACGAATATCATTGAAGCCTTCTTTGAAGAGTTGGTAGAGTCTAGGATGCTGCTCATGAAGCTTTGCCATCTTCTGACAGTATGTATGCACACTCTTTAAGTTAAATCTATGTCCAGAGGTTGCAAAGAAGGGTAATATTGTATACAAGCTTTGAAGGTGAAGGTCCCAGCAACCTAGACGTTAGGCTTTGTGAATTTTCGAAGCACATCCACCATTTCCATATACTGAAACCACAGATCTAAAGGTTTCGCAGGAAATAAGTTCTTCTTTTCACAACGCACAGTGTACATTGTCTTTGCAAAAAGCAATTTTCCTCCATGGCCTCAGTAGTTGTTTCTCCTGATAAGCTTGTTACATGAAATCAGGCAATACTTGGACATCATGACATGACACATTTTTGTGCTCACCAACCATGTTTCTCTTGTAGCATCAAGAATGGTAGTGGTCGCCACGTCATGAATTCCCATGGAAAGGTCCAGTACAGACACAGCCTTACCTGACAATATGTGATCGACGATGCTGCTTACATAGACCACCTGCAGCATATTTTCGATCCCTGATGCTTTTATCAGGTGCTCGGTGTTAACAAAGAAGCTCATTTCAACACGGATTTCCCCCAGACCAACAGTTACAGAGTGCAGCTCAAAGTTATTTGGCTGACGTTCTACCATCAGGTGAGCTTTCCACCACAGGGGCGGATGACATGTTATGACAAGAGTGTATTGAAACTTCCTGGCGTGGTTGTAGACATATTTAGGCGTTTACTATAGTAGGTAGGCAACATTTCGTCATTTGGATGAAAGTCTATCATTGGCAAAAATACAACTAATGATGAGTGAGTATGATTACCTTGATGAACCAGACGAAAGCAGCCTAGCTACTGAAAGCATTTAAGATATCTTCCAGAGAAAGTCTACAGTTGGGTGGTGATACAATTTCATAATATCAGATAGATGCTCATAATGGATGGATGACAAAACATCAGTGTTTAAAGTAAAGCTGTGTGTTGATATCCGAACAGCAGCAACGCCATCTGCTGTTACAGTTGTTCATTTGATCTTTAATTCGACGTTTGTTCCTGGTTTAAAAGCTCCAATGATGCACCGTGAAAGGTGTTCTTGCCATTAGGGTCTTAATGTTGTAGTTAAATGGTCAGCTGCATATTATAGAAGATTTTGATGACCATAATTTTCGGGGTATTCGTTTACGTTCATAGAGGCACAACACTCATACTTCTTCACATCATCATAAGAACAACAAAATCTATGTTTGTTCTATGACTCAATAAAAAACTTAGATTGAAGATGGTGATGCATTTGTACTTCCAGATCAATCTATAGTGGGGCCATGATTACTCTAGCACGAGCTGCTTGTATTACTGCCTGTCGTATAGAGGCTAACATGACAACTACATGTTTCCCAGCAAACGCAATCTTGATAAATGTCTTCAGAGAGCCAGGAATGTATTTAAGTGCAAACTTCACCTGTTTTCATTTCAACATTGGATGGATACACATTCTTGAAGTGATTGATGGATTTGATATAGTTTTCGATAAACTGTGCAGCTGTTTTGATTAAATGAGACTTGTCTTTCCCAAGATATTTGTTGTGATATTTAGAGTGATAATCATGCAGAATCTTAGAACCTGCGCTGTGGACAGTAACAATGTTTGTTTCCCATTTATTTTTGTAATGTTTATTCTTTTTCCAAAGTGTTTAAAAAGTTGGTTCCTTATGTAAGAGAAACTAAATGTTTCATAAATTGATTCATCAGTTAATGAACACATATGAGTGATAAGATTGTAATCTGTTCGTCATATTAAAATCTAAGATCTTTTTGTAATAGTTGGCGTATACCAAAAATGCCGGTTCATTGTGCTGGTGGAGGTACGATCGATGTTGAATGCACATATACTTGCACGAAGGGAGGCTGAATAATAATGCAGCACGATGCAGAGCGTGATATATAGGCTGAGCTGCTAAGAGAGCTATATCATGACGTAAAGCTAGAGCCAGAACTTCTACCAACACGAGATGCATTACATACAAAGTACCAACAACGCAGAAAAAGCTATATTATATGTCACAGCCGCCGTGGGCCTATGGAGCTCCTACGAACGATCATTTCTTGATGTCCGCATCTTTCACCCCAATGCTCCTAGTTATGTTAATATAAACTGTCGCCAGGTATACAAGGAACAAGAAGGAGAAAAGAAAAGGACGTACAACGACCGTATTCTGAACATCGAAAAAGGGACTTTCAGAATCTTAGTATTCTCCACAGATGGTGACATGGGCAAAGAAAATGAAGCTTACCAAAAGCGGCTTACACAACTAATTGCCGGGAAAAGAAATGAAGCCCAATCTCATGTCAACAATCTCGTTATTATGTATAATTTTTTTGTAAATGTTTGTGTTTTATAGAACAAAATGTATTTGTATTGTTATTATTTTAAATAAATATGTTAAATATGTAGTATATTCACAGTGTACTTAAGACAGTGTTGGCAACTTAAAAAATATGTGATGTCGACGTCACAGCCATTCGCCCAATCAGAACTTGTTAATTGAATTGGACCAATCAAAACTTGTTTTCAAATGTTTCAGTTTGATTTTGCGATCCTAGTTTAGCTAGTCTTTGTTAATCTGTTGGTTGACAAAGTCATGTTTGAATTTTATCCTGACAATATTATCTATAAACGTTAAATAAGAATAAACAATAAATGAACTTTTTATCATTTACCTAAAATAAATTATTTTTAATTCAAGCTCACTCACTTTAGACCAAATAATAATAAAAAAAACTAATTAAATATGAAAACAAGTAAAACCCCATCCGCCTTGACCATAAGCTATAATATTGAGAAGACACGTAGGCGGGGTTTATTATGTGCACGTGGAAACGATCGAAATGCCACCACTTCTTTAGTACACTGTAGTATAACTGTTTATAAATAAATATACATTTATATTTAGTTAAATACGTGTTTAAAATAAAAGTAAGGCAACCTGGTCCTAAATAGATAATGTTTCTGTACGCGCAAAATCAGTTACTTTAAAAACAGGTAGCCTGACTTTATGGCATTTCTGCCTGCTTCTTATTTTAAAATGCCTCCAAAGTTTAAAGTTTTGTGTTGTCTATCCTAATGCACACAATGGCTCGGAAGATGCTGTAAATGGAAGACGAATCTCGTGCCTCAACTCATCCTGGTTGTAACATTTTGGATAAATAGCCTCTTTTGACATCTCTTGATCTCCTGCTACTGCATGGAATGTGCAATGAGGCTTGGCTGTATGGAGTCAGATTGTCAAAGATAGGCAGACAACATAATGCAAAGTAAACTTTCTCTCTAATTTCTTTTGATATGAATGGCAAGTTAAATATTGACACGGATGTTTCGTGTAAGTCTTCATTGGCTCAAAAATGCACAACAAAAATTTACGTTTTTCACTAACTTAAGTTTAACGACTGCAATAAAAATTATTTTGGTGAAACAGGGAAAGACATTGGAATGCGTAAGAAGGAAGATGCAATAGCTCAGTTTTCTATACATGTTAAAGCTTTATAAAGCTTTATAAACAAATTCATCCGGTAATAAACAAATATTAAAATATGAATACCGGCTAGTTGTTTTAAATTACATCCAGTAATTAATAATCTTGTTTTTACAAAGATTAAGAAGCGTATACTGAAAAAACTAGTCTGGAATCTTGTGAGATTATAAATTAATTTTGGCAGATTTTCCATATAGACCTGGAAACCTAAAAATTTTGTTTATTTTATTATCTTCAAAATAAAATAGAAGACTAAACAAAATTACATTTTAAAAATAGTTTTAATCTTAACCAAAACATTATTTTAATGAACTATTGAAGTAAGAGGAATTATTTTACCCAACATCATCCTAAAATTTATAACTAGCTACATCATAAGCAGGAAACAATACACAAAATTCAACAACAAAAACTCCCCACACAAAAACATAAAAGTCACCTCCCTTAGGGGGGGGGGGTTCTATCATTCACATTATTCAACATCTACATGGCAGACCTCCCTGATCATAGAACCAACGTACACATGATTACATACGCAGACCACATCACTATTCCTTCCTCTCACATCAACCGCCTCTCAGCAGAAACACAAGCTTCAACAAACAAATAGCTGAGCAACCGAAAATTAACTTACCTTAAACGTAAACAAAACCAACATGACACGCCTTACCCCTGACCCAAAAAAATAAAGGAACACAATAAACCTACTCCTAAACAACGCACTCTTTCCCCCGTCCAAGGATCAAAAAATCAGTTCCCTAACATTTTACCCTAAACTTACCTACTCAAAACACGTAAGAACACCATCACAAAAAAACAACAACTAACATACTGGGGAAAACCAAATAAGCTACTCACCACATACACATACAAAACCATCACACGACCGATCATAGAATACGCAGAACTATCTAGTCATCTATCATATCCACCACAAACATCAGCAAGCTATTACAAATCATCCAAAACACAGTAATCAGAACAGCCACTGAAACTACACCTACATGACGAAACAAAAATCCTCCCCATACAGACGCACCTAAAACTACACGCCTTACAACTCAGACAAGCCACCCATCCTCCATTCACTCACACAATCAATACCCAAACAGCCATCCTCGACAACAACAACAACTGCACTACAAACATGGACATAACCCCATAAAGCACCTCATACCAAACAATAAAACACACACACAAACAGCACATAATCAAACCAAATAATAAACAGACACTGGCACAGTTCAGAACAATCAAATCCCGCGACTACAAGAACACCTCCACACAACAACGTCCAACACTCACGCCACACTAAACTGTTCGTTGTCTCACCTCTTCATAGTCCTACCTGTGCAGACGAACCTGGCCCGGAAGTCCCCTGGACGGACCCAGTAGGAGCGGCGGGCTGCTTGATCCATGGTCGGACCTACCGAGGCGGGGACTAGATTCTCCGACGTGAAGGATCTGTCCTCTGTGTCGAGGACGGGTTGGGTTGACAATAAAAAATGAAACATTTCCAAGATTTCTTTTGTATTTTATTCTAAATGGAATTGTTTGTTTGCTTTCTTGTTTTGTTTCATATATTATATTTTGTTTTTAATTTTTTTACGGTGTTGTCTGATTTATATTTTGTTTTATTACTTCTTTTAACATGCTAAATTTGTTTAATAGAGGAGAATCAATCCTTTCCAGACATTAATGCCTGTGAAAACTTACATCTTTTGAAAATTTTCTTTTCAAGTACATTAAAAATGAATGCAGTTGTACGACGTGTTTTATGGAGGAAACTCAGAACATTTGAGGGTAAAATATGTAATAATCTGTACACGTGTGTGATTAAATTAATTCTAACTACATATATTCACAGTATTTGAATTTTCTTTTGATTTTTAGGGACTTTTCAGTCTAATTTAATTTCTAATTTTTCTATTCGTACTTATTTTTAGCTTAAAGATGATTAATTTATAAATCCTTAAACCTTAATTCACAAAAAAAATATTAAAGAAAGCCACACACGACAGTTTCACTTATTGATATAGGAAATGCGCCCATCTGCTAAATGTGTCCACCTGTTTATGTTTGCAAACAATATATCGTTAAAATCTACGCTTCCTGATATGCTACATGTAATGTAAACGCTTATTCTACATGCGTATGAAAATATAAAAAGAACAAAAACGCGTTTGCATCAACCTTACTTTTTTTTCAACCTACATCTAACTACTGAATATGCACTTTATTTCGCTATGACAGTGTTCTAAGGTTGTCAGGCTGTTTTTTATGGACGTGAACGCATTTCGTCCTAAGAATGCAGTATAAAGATTATATGCATTCATGGTGAACGCAAAACAACCAACAACAAGTCAAATTGCGTCAATTTCATTATTAATAATTTATAATATACCGTTTCACTTAAGAGTTTTATTAATAAGGGTTAATATTGAGGTAGCAATATAGGTGACCGAATGAACATAAAATTAAAAAAAAATTGCCACCAACCGTAGTTGAAACCTCACCTTCTATAAATATAAACTAATAAAATTGTAAATATAATAATCTTTCATTAGGCCTAGCTTCTTTTATTTGTTAACCTAACTACCGTTTTTGTAGGACTAAACAACTAGAATTTATTCTAGTAGCAAATGTCTCATTTGTTGTAAAAGGTATATTTAATTGTCCTTAGGGTAAACATCACTTGATATGGGTAGTAATATTAAGATTGATATGTGAAGCGGGGCAGAAATTGGTCAAGTTCGATTAGACCCGCTATATAAAAGCCCCAAATATTATTATTATTATTGTACCTTCAAAAACCTGACTTCATATAGCTTTATGTACGTTGTAATGAATCAGTTTGCTGTTCAATCTAGATCGATCCAGATGCATCTGGATTGATCTTGTTCTTAGCCTTGTTCAGACGTGTATTGTGCTTGGTATCATAGTTACAATTTAAACCCTACGCTCAACAGATACGTTAACTATTATATCCAGGAGGTTAATGTGATGAAACTGCACCCATAGCCTGGTCTACTAAGACCGAATGAAAGTAACTAACTAATTATTATACCAATCAACATACATGTAGCAGAACGCTAAAACTTTGATCATTTCTGATCTATGTAGATTGGACAGTAAATGCACCAATCCTTCAGTTAAGCAGTGAAAAAGCGTAAACAATTTACATAAGCAACCGCAAATTGCCCTTTTTCACATAAATACAGTAACTTGCTTGAAATGTGATGATATTTCAAATACAAATATTCTTAATAATGCAGTGATATAATTGAGACATATTTAAAAATCAATTGAAGTTAAAATATATTCAAATTATTCATAGATTTATGTTTGTTATGCATAAAGTCAATACGCCATTTTATTTAACATGTTAACTTTGTATTAAAATGTCAAAGATTTGCAAAAAACATATTTAATGCAAAAATTAGATAAAAATATTATTTGTATTTTCTGGGATCAGGCTGGTCCACTGTCTTCTCGTTTGTCATCTAAAAACATTCAGAACATCTCGTTGAGTCTCACGTCATATGACTGACATAAACGTTGGAAAAATAATCTCGCCACACCTGTTTAATTAGAAACAATTTAATTACTTACTCCGATGCAATTATTTAATTATTTAATTATTTCTAAGCTTAGGTATTTAGGCAGAGTATTCGTGGGTGAAAAGATGACAGAAAACCTACTTTCTAGTATTAGTAATGTGTGCTAATTTATTTAGCCGGAGGACTTCGACTTAAGTATTGCCGATGATTGGTTTGTTGCAAAGAATTTCGTTGGGTTTCAATCGTGTTTTGTTCTAAATTAAAGTTTCTTTTATAAACATTAATGATAATTTGCAATAAATTAAATCAATAAAATTATATTATTTTAAACATTTTCAATTGTTTCGATTGAAAAAGTTTAAAATGCAATTTTTTTGATTTGAAATGCAAGTTAGAATTTTTTTAATCAATAACTATTTTGAAATTTGAAATTGTATATTTTGTTATGAAATTGTAATCGTTATAAGCTATGATGTTTTGCTTTGTCTTCTCTTAATCTCTTAGAAATAGAAAATAGAATATTTTAAGTATTTGCCTTAAAGGAAACGCTAGTACGAATGTAGGTTCAAGCGTTGATATTTTCCGTTCTCGTAAATATTTTAAAATCTTTTATATTTTGTTTTGATTAATAATTTCAGATCTCTCCTAATTTAGCTAAGAAAAAACTGCGAAAACCTTATTATAAATATTTTTTTAGCTTTTTTTGTTTTTGTTTAAAATATGTTTACATTTTTTTTTTGGTTTCTGTAACTATGTAGTTATATTTGAATTAACTCAATAGAACTAAAGTTTTAAAATTAAAAATTGATTTTCAAAATTAATAAAGTTTTAAATTAAAAATTAAGTTTTAAAAATTAAACGTAGCCGTCGAGGTGGTTATTTTTGCAGTGCCTTTCAAGGCAAACATTGAGGTTTAAACCTGAAGTGTGTCTCCAAAACTATAAAAAAAATGTGTATCCGAGTCTGATAAATTAAAAACCTAGATTTGAGGTTATTGTCAAAAATGACATCAACACAAACAATCAATCTCTAACATTTTTAAAATTAAAAAATTATAATTCTATATTTCTGAAAGGAATTGTTTTGCGATGGTATGAGTTTTTAGAAAAATATTTTGTATTGTCTTTTTTAAATTAAATATAAAATACAATCAAAACTTAAAATGTTGTATTTATAAAACAATTAATTACGTTTGTTGAATTATGTTCTAAAGTTTAACATCATTTTAAGCAGTTATTTCTAAGCAAAGTCATATATTATCGTCTAGTATGTTTTTTAAATAATTGTTTAACTTATAATATAATGATCTCCATCTAAAACCTAATGTTATTTTATTATTATATTATTTTTTATTATATAATTGTTGAACTTATAATATGATGATCTCCAACTAAAAACTAATGTTGTTTTATTATACATATTTACAAAATTTGAATAAAATTCAGGATAACTAAATAGAAAAGTTTTAGACTTGTGAACATATACAAACTACGAATAGTTTTAATGACCAAGTCATTAATATCATAAATATAATAATTCTTTCTACTTGGATAGTTGTTGTATATATTGTTACATACAAACACACAAACACTCACACGCACACATATATACATTTATAT
>JARUHE010197018.1:0-13590 GCA_031471125.1 Archaeomysis grebnitzkii | reverse complement strand
GATTCTTTCTTTAATGGGAAGCCAGTGTAGGTCATATAGTATAGGTGTAGCTCTTTGAAAACGATTTTTGTTAACTAAGATCCTGCCTGCAGCATTTTGAATTTTCTTAAGTTCATTTATTTGGTATGTAAGAGTATTATATAAGAGTGAGTTACAATAGTCGAGGTTAGAAGATATATATATATATATATAAGTGGGTATGTGTTGTTATATATGAATAGCTACTGCATGATAGTTTTTAGTGGGTTGGTGTATATCTAGGTGTTGTTATGTATGTATATATACTGTATATACAGGTGTTGGTGGGTTTATGTGGCTTTATTTATATTTACATGTGAATATGTGGGTTAAGGTGCGTATGTAAACTAAAATTTAGGCATGTAAGTGTTCGCATTTATATGTGTGTATGTATATGTATGTGTGTGAATGGGGATGTGTAGATGTGCGTGTACATATGTATGTATAATTGTGTGTAGGTGAATATTTACATTTTAAATGTTTGTACTCGTATTTGTGTCAGTGTGTGCGTATATGCATGCCTAAAAACACACCTATGTATACTCTTACATCATTTTGTGGGCGGACATATAGATGTACGCTTGTTCGTGCACACACATCCGTATGTCCATGTATGTCTATACATATAGAGATGGAACATTGAACATGTTTATCAGAGTCTACAGAGGTTTTTTTTCTGATGAAACCCGGAGATCCGAGATAAAAGAGCTATGTATAATTTAAAGGCAATTTCGGCACACGCGAACAGCTCTGAACATGGAAAGGGGTCGCAGATCAAGATATGTTGGTCTCCCCTCAGATGGAGATGTAATGAAGAGACTACATCCATAAAGGAAGAGAGAAATTGGCTCGAAAGGGGACAACTGGACGACCGATATTACCCTATCACATGACTGATTAGCTTCATTTCATCCCATCAATGGTTTCTATACATTCGAAATTAGCAGATTTTGGCGCTAAATTCAAACTACGCGGTTTTTTCACTTGTTTTTTTGTTTTCTTCTTTGTAGCACAATTTACGGAGTTAACGTCAATTTAAATATTTTGCCTAATTTACATAAAAATTGAAAATTTTCTAAAACTATTTATATAGTCCTAACATTATTCAACAATTATTACAAGGTACACAAATCATGTTGTAGGTTATTGCTTTACTTATACAATCAGTGTACCTAATTAAAACAACTCTGCTACAAGCAACTATAAACAATATAAACAAAATTAACTATTTAATTGAAAATGTACTTTTGATAGATTTAATAATTTAAAACGATTGCTAATAAATATTTTAAACTTGAAATCTATATTACCATGCACATTTTGTTTACATGTATATATGTAATATGTATAAAATAAATGTATACACATATATAGTATATACACATATATAGTATATACACATATATAGTATATACACATCTGAAAATTAATTTTATAAATCTTACATTTATTTCGAAATGTTTTTGTCTGTATTTGAATGATTACAAAATAATTAGAAATAATAACTTGGAAAATTTAAGATGAAACTTTTACCAATTTCAATATACAACTTTTCAAAAACGTATGTGTGAATTATATCAGATTTTGTTTTTAAATATTAACCAAACACATTTTTATGTTTCTGTCCATATGAATAAAATTATGATCGTGTAAACATTGTGACAAAGTGTATAAAGTGAAAATTCTTATACAGAAAAGTCAAATAGGTTTTTAATTGGTTTTTCATTGCCTTGTAACGTGATTAGCAATCAAAGAGAAGACTTCGTATCCTAAGCGGTTATTTTCTTGTTCACTAGAATCTAATTAGTTTGCGAAGATTGATATCTTCCAGTGTGATTGGTTCTCTAACAGCTTCCACACTGACGTCTTGTAGCAATTAATAATTTAGTACACAGAGTAATCAACTTTTTATTTTATTTTTTATCAGCTATCTGAGTGATTCAACGTTTGGGTTAGTAACCTCTTTCTCCTGTAGACCATGTTATAAAGTGTAAGTATTAAGAGATTTGATCGTGTAAGAATTCTAGAAGGTTGTATAGGTGTGCGATTCAGTAGGACATATGGATCGACAATAGTAAAAGTGAGGTTAGCTCTATGTTACTTGAGTGTGGGTTACTTCACTTGTGCTATTTCGATGCACACATGAACTGAAAGTACAAATTATTTTCACTTTGCAGAAAAAAAATATATACAAAATTAGATAGTTCCTGAAAAGACGAACTAGTCCCTTGTCATAAGATTAATTAAATTAATAAATTTAATCAATTTCAGTCTTTATTGGAATATTTTTATGGTTGAAAAGGTTAAAATGTTTTAAAATAAATTTTGAAAGTTATTGTCACGTACCCTTGTATATAATTCTATAGCCGCGTAGTCTATGAATGAACCATAAATGTTTGAAGTTGTTAAGGAAAATCAATACATTTTTCGTAACAAAAAGACGCCAGACAAAGGAGTCAAATGAATTCAGCTCAACCTCAAAATAATAGAAAACTGTACCTTATTGAACCATGAAATTGATCGATGTTAAACATACAAATAACTATTTTAAGGACTTTAGATAAAATGTCAAAACAAAAAAAATAATATTAGTCAATAACAAAATTCGAACAAGATATATTTGTTTTATTGAAAACATTAATTCATATTTTCTTAAATTATAGGCCCAAAATTGTACAAACATTTAAAACAATCATTATAAAACACAAAGCATAGAGTTATAAAAGGGTTAAAGACAACAACCATTGTTTTCCAACTATATGTATGTAAAGTTTGTCGTGCTTTTAAAATGATTGTTAGTTTACAGGTGAGACTGTTTTTACTCATTCTGCAGATTAATTCTTAGAAATTAAATATAATTTGTTTGTTTTAGTATTTACATTTTTTTTAAATTATTTTAATAATTGAAACAATGTAATCAACAGACTAACACGTTTGTGGTGTTTCAGAGATAATTCTAACTTAGTATATGTGGTCAAGTCTCTTACCCACAATGTTATATTAATTTTAACACCGCTTAACCAATTATAGTTGCCTTAAAGTTAATGTTGTTAATAACACAATGTTAATAATAAATTAAAAATGCCGAACCTATTTAAAAACAATTCAAATGTATTAAAAACCCCTAAAAATATAATTGCTAAGTAAGTTTACATGGGCTTGGTGTCTCTGTAATTCATTATTTAGACTTAAAACTGATTTTCCACAACTTCAACAACTCTAAGACAAACCTTTGTATTTAACATTTTAAAAAATATTCTAAATTTAAAGTGTTTAACTAAAATAAAAACAAATTACAAATAAAAGTCCAACAAATTCATGATTTACAAAACAATAATTAAAATAGAATTCGTCTAATTAGTTTGCTTTATAAAGATAAGTGCCGCCATTTTTCTTTTTCCACCTCTTCTTTGTGCGGAATGCGATCGTCATTACGTTAATGTGACGTCATTCTTTATATAGATGGTTCTCCTTAGTGTAATTCGCGTCATTCCATCTAATCCGGGAACATCGTACTTTACAATGTTCTTTGGACGGTCATGATTTAAGGGAGATTTCCCAACCCCCATTAATACCACAAAAAATTAATATGTTTCAAGTAAATCTTCTAGAAGTTTACTTTATTAAGCAATTCGAAAAACTCCTTACTACCCTTGTTACCCCTTGTTACCCTTTGGTACACCTTGTTACCCCTTGTAACCCCTTTTTACCCTTTGGTACACCTAGTTACTCCTTGTTACCCCTTGTTACCATTTGGTACCCTTCGGTACACCTTGTTACCCCTTATTACCCTTTGGTACACTTTGTTACCCCTTGTTACCCCTTTTTACCCTTTGGTACACCTTGTTACCCCTTTTTACCCTTTGGTACACCTAGTTACTCCTTGTTACCCCTTATTACCCTTTGGTACACTTTGTTACCCCTTGTTACCCCTTTTTACTCTTTGGTACACCTAGTTACTCCTTGTTACCCATTGTTACACCTTGTTACCACTTGTTACCACAAAAATAATTTTTAGTAACTTGATTTTTTTTTTAAAACAATTATTTGAAAAATCTTTATTTTAGTATTTCTACAAACACAGCTCCGGATACTGCAAACAAATTTATTACGAGTCGTTAGTTTAGAAAGTTTTTTGTACACACACTTTCTGATACAAAAAAAAATAATATAAAGTTATCAATTTATATATTTGCGAATATTAAAAATAGACCAAACACTTTTTTTATATTTCACTAAAAATACAATTTATCGTCATAGTTTTTATGTGTTGCTTGTACTTCTACCCACATGAGTTAGTTATTAACGGCCTGCAAAAGAATATTAACATCCTTTGTTTGTACATCACCTAGTGAAAATAAATGGACCTCAAACACAACGGGAATTAGTTTTTACGGCAGAAAATGGTGTCTCCAACAGGTTATGGTAATTTAATTATTGTTATAAATAATATCTTCCAATTTAAAACAGAAGTTAAAATAATTCTAATAATTATCTTCTAACTTGTAAGAGAGTATATCAAATTCTAATTACAATTAAACTAATTTAAAATTATAATAATGGTAGTTGTAAAAAATATTATATTTTATAATGAACTTTTCATCTATGTGTCGTTTATTTTGATCAATTTTTAATGAGGTTAAATTATTTTCAAAAAACTTCAAAAACAACATAACCCACTTATTAAACAAACCATAATTGGATTTACATTTTTACAAAATATTTTACTTCAAGTTTTATAAAAATGAAAAAGTTAAATAAAATGAAAAAAGTTAAATACAAATAAAAAAGTCAAAGTTTTGTAGGTCAAATACCTTGAAAATAAAATAATTGCTTTTCTCACAAAATACATTGAAATCTTAGCAAAAACAGGATCTTTCTTAACTTTTTATTTCCCGTCATTTTAAACTTTAAATTTTCTTAAATTAAAGTGTTATGTTTTTGAATTTATATAATTTAAATTAGTGTTTGCTCAAGCAAAACAACTTTCTTGTGTGATTCAAGAACCCTCCAATAAAAAAACACACTTTTTGTTTTATTTATTTGAAAAATAAAATATGTTGAACAATATTTAACTTCACTTTATTATAATATTAATTATATTTAAATTTATGATGAATTGTTTCGTGACTACCTTCATGTAATTCATCTAATTTTTATGCATTTTCACTTCGTAAATTAATAGAGTTAAGTTTATATAATTAGGTTAAGATCAATTAGCATTAATCTAAGTTCATCTTAATTGGATAAAAAGTATTGTTATAATCAAGATTGTAGAGTTTAACTTAATTAACAAAATATGTTTTCTATAGTCCGAAGAGTGTATTTATCTCTAGCTCAAACAATGTAAGTGTATCGAGATACTGTATACGGAGTACCCTTGATCTCTTTATAACGCTATATAAGATCAACAATTACTATTAATTACTGTTCCACATTAATCCAAATTTACCCAAATTTACAAACTTTTACAAACAACGTATATATATAAATATACAACTTTGTGTGTGTGTGTGTTTGCGAGTGCGTGTACATATTAGTATGTAAAATGTTATACAGTAGCATAATACAATATAATTTTACATGAGCTCAAGTTCAGTTGAAACACTTTACATAATGCATTTTACATGTGATCCTAATGCACAAAAATTAGTTAGCATAAATTTCACCCCATCTCCTCTGGGACCAATGACTTAATTGATATTCCTGGCAGTCATGCTTTTCTTAAACTAGTCGAATATATTTCAACTTTCATTTCCCATAAATAAGTACAATTTTGTTCCCTTAATAGACCAAACATTTATTACAGTGTATTGTTAAAACATAAACATGTAAAGTACATTTAAATATATAAATAACGAACATAAGATTTGACTTAACTTTTCACAATAATAGTAATGCGATTCACGTTTATAAAGAGTTATATATTCAAATATGGATACTCGATATATCCTTGTCAGGGGTTTGCACAAAATCAATACCATTCAATATAATATTTTCAACCTTTTGCTGCATTATTTATGAGCAAGAACTCTACAAGTTGCATATAAAGAACTAACCGCTTCCATTTATTTATGGTCTCCACTTTCGTTTATATTTCCCAAGCAATTTTAGGGGGAACTTAAACAGTTTTTTAATATTTTGTTTTCGTTTCTTGGTTTATAAAAATAATAACTATTAGAAAAATATTAAATAAAAATAACTTTTTAAGAATTGTCTTTCTCATATTCGATATGTGATGCAGTTTTACGTAGAGTTTCGTGATTTCTGTTCATATTCAAAAGGAAGATAAAAATATTTACAAACTTGTATGCTTAAGACTATAACTTTTTGTTTTTATAATGATATTTGGTAGCGCTCAACTAAAAATATATGGTAGTTTATAATCTATACATTTACAAGGATTGAAATTTATGTTCCCGCCGACTTCCTTCATTATACAGATTTTCGACCAATATTCAAAAAAGTTTCTTCACTTCTGGTTTATATGTTCCTTCGTCTTTCCTTAAAAAGACAATTCAATATATTAAGACATGTAAAAAAATGTTTTTTTTTCCGAAAAGTTAATCATGGTTTATGGGTAATACATTTTTAATATGTTTTCACCAAAAAAATGCTTCGATTATTTAGTATGCTTTGTTAATTAACAATATGTGATACGTTTGAAAATATGTATGTTATGACATTTTAATAAACTGATTTAATTGTTTTTATTTATTTTTTTATCAAAACATATATCGTATTAGTACTGTTGAGTAGGTTTTGATCTTGAAATATCGCTCAGTTAACATCTGAATTAATCATGATGTTTTTGATACATAGTGTATATGTCAAACCTCGACTCTAAAATAAACAGAGTGTTTTTTTGATCGATATTTCTGCTCATTGGCATACCTTTGAATCGAATTAGGCACCAGATAAACCCTTAAGTAGATATATAAATTTAGTGGCGTAAATTTTTCCAATTCTGGACATTTGTATCTTAAAAGGTAATTAAATAGTACTCACAAGGTATTTAAAATGCATAAGTCGATTATGCCTCGACTCTAAAGTATCTCGTTTTACAGTTGGTACGACAATAATTTCCGACTGGGTATAGGTGCTCGTAAACATATTGTTGCTATTTTTGTTCATAAGTTGTTTTTAGTCTGAGGAACATTCAATATACTTGTTTGCTCTAACTAACAGTTCAACATCATTGAAGGTTTAACAATGGTAGACATTAATCTCTGAACTAAATTGATCACAAGGGCTGGAAGGATTCATTAAACCCACCAAAAATATAATTTATGTGCTAATTATAATTTAATTTAGTCTTTAAAATATAATAATCATGCATTATAGAGTTTAATTGCAGTGAAGACATTTAGGCGAGACAAGCAGCTTTTCTTAATAAGAGTATCCAACACTAAAGCATTGCTGATTATATATACACGAAATAAGTTCTGTAAGAGAACTACGGGCCAAAGTATTTAAAAAGTGATCACTGATAACTTTTTTAGTTAATTAGAAACAAAAACCAACCATGACTCCGTACTTTAATACTTGTTTTAATCATTATCTCGGACGTACCTAATGGGGTATACCACTTTAGGAAATTATACATTGAAATATTTAAGTATGAGTCACAAACGTATAGTGACACTAATATTGCACTATCCGAACCGGTTTTTTATTTGACGTCTCGTCGATGAAACAACAAAAACATCAAAAAAGTACGTATACAATAAACGCTTTGAGAGTAAATAACAAAAACCTCTATACATGTATTAAAATAATAGTCAATTATACAGTATACTAGCTTTAATAATTTTCAGTTTTATACATTCTAGTCATTGTCTAACACTGCTAACAACGACGAGCACGATATAGAAAAAGCTACTCCGGTATATAGCTTACCTACACACGTCTGATAAAAAGCTAATTAGGTCTGTACTTGTAGTAAGATTAATTAGCAAAAGTAAACAAGAGACAATACATGATTGCAAAGGTCAAGAAGACCAATAAGCAAATGAAGGCAATTTATCAATCTAATCCGAGTCATTAGTCTATTCATCGATACTTTATTCACATTTGTCATTGTTTCTCGGCTTCAAACAACTTTTCCACACACAATGGACGAGCAAAGGTCGATTGTAATAATCATTTACATGGAATTACTCTATTGTAATACTCAAGGGAGGTTATACCTTGTGTTTTAGGGAATTGTATTGAGTATGAATTAATTAAGGGACGTAATCACCCTAAATTATATAATTATAAATGAAACTTTTCCAGGTATTAGATACTTTAAGATCAATAATATGTCTTGGGAGTTAAATTAAACCATAGTTTGATTGGCTGTCCTTCCTAAATCATAGTTATAATATTGATAGTTTTAGCATTAAGCTTTGAAGAGATTAAATTATCCAATGCAATATGGATCATTTTCAATGTTACCTTTGATATATCTTAGCCCTTATTAAAATAGTTTATCTGGAACTAATCAGTTGAGCTTGCATAATTGGAGTATATCATAATTTTAATGCAACAAAACTATTTCGAAGATAATAAAAAAAAATATAATGAAAACTCGAAGATAGGTACATATGATTTCGTGTTATAACACTATCATATTATATTATTATATTTTTATAATGTCATATTGTTATACCGTCATAATTTTATACGAGAATATTATTATTACATAATCACATCGTATTTTTAAATTATGTTATGTTTGTATGTTTTTATTATATGCTAAACAAACGACTAAATTGTGTTGTACATTAAGGCTAAATTAAAATTACTTCCATAAAATAAGTTCCAGTCTAAGAAGAAACGTCAATAAAAACGCATGAATATGTTTTCCATTTTTGATTTAAAATACAAAACATACAAGCCAACGATTTTTAATTCATTAAAATATATATTTTTTTAAATTTGTAATCAAGAAAATGTTATTATTTGAATTTTTTTAATAGCTTTGTTTTATTGTTCTCACATTTAAATTAAAATAATAGTTGAAAATGTTAGACAGGGATGAATAATTTAATTATAATTTATAAATTATATAGCTTTCAAGTCTCTTTGTGGCTATTGTAAATGCATTAAAACAACAAGAAACAAAATATTCACATTGTTCATCTATTTATAAAGTTGTTTAAAAAATTTAAATGTATAAGTTAAAAAAATCAAATTGAGGAGCAACTCTTACTTTTCAGGCAACATTTCACATAAAATCGTTTATTTCAAACATTTTCCAAAATCACTCAAAATGAGTTTGTTAAAACTGTTTTAAGTGGTTGATTGTCCATCCCATTTCACTATCCTGCCCAAAAATCAATTGTGGTATATGGAACAACAATAGCATAAGTGATGTAAGCCTTATGTTACGTGAATGTGGGTTACCTCAGTTATGCTGTTGTCGATCCAATATAGATGAGGATTTGTTTTAAAAACCTAAGAAACAACTTGAAAACTAAAACGAGTTTTCACATTTTAATCTTTATTTGTACTAATCTTTGATAATTAAAGAGCCAATGTTAAGATTAATAGCACACAAATAAAATAAAGAACGTTTTTAGTACATTTTAAATAAAAGCCCTAAAATGTAAAATAATCACAATGAATAATGCAACCATACTCGTTCTGTGAAACTCTAAGATCCATTAAACAAATTACCTGCAATAAGGAAATTAATTGTTTTTTCTTAAATGAGGTTTTGATTATGTGGTTTTATAAATTGGAATAATAAAAAACATAATTATGATATTTTATTATTTTTATTTTGTTATTATTTAATAGAGCAATCATTTTAACTTGTTTTATATAAAAACATTATGACCTTTATTCTGTTTACTAGTCATATTCATTTATGTCTATCCAGAAATTGCCAATTATTTGATCATAAGACCATGAAATGAACTACCCTAACAAATAATTCAAATATAAAACCAAACAATTAACTACCCTATCAAATAATTCAAACATAAAACCATATAATTAACTACCCTAACAAATAATTCAAACATAAAACCATACAATTAACTACACTGGTAAACATTTCAAAGATAAAACCATTTAAATTAACTACCCTGGGAAATAATTTCAAAATAAAACCATAAAATTAACTAACTAACCCATTCAAAGATAACACCATGGCATATCAATTGTGTTTTAATTTATTGTGCGAATTAGTAAATATCTTATCAGAAAAAAAATTGTGTACCTCCAATATCACTATTTTAATATGTTTATCTAATTACATAACTACGTTTTCACCAAATTAATACTTTCAATACTTCACTAAATGACCAAGGAGCTGTTAAACGGAGTGTACCTTATAGTCTGAGAATACCTTACACGTTGATATTTCTTCATTATATCATCTAAAAACATATACCACAAATTTTTTAATATATACTGTACTTGTACTACACATATAATACTAATTAGCCTTTTGTTAACGATCATAAAACAGAAATATAATTAAGGCAATTAACTTGAAAAAACTATGAACATAAATTTAACAATATACTGTAATATAGACAATCATTGAATGATTATAATCCAATCTACAATATATTATCATTAAAAATCTTTAATTATTCAATATGTTAATTAAATTCAAAAATAAAAACATTTCAAATTAATATATATCTTTAGGTCTTATTTGATCACAAATATTACCTCAAAAACACCATCTGTCATAATTGACAAATCGGAGACTTTATTGATGATTTATCAACCATAATAAATTTTCTAAATTATTATATCAACAGTATATGAATGAATAAATAAATAAATAAATAACTATACATTGATTTATTTATTCATTTACCTATGTACAGTACTGTATTCACCTTATGTATTTATCAATTTGTTGTGTATATGATAACCAAACATAAAGTTAAACCAGTATGTCTTTCATCTGCGAGTAAGTACTCTCATAATGATCATAACATATTGTAGTTAACATTAAAAACAACCTTTACAGCATAGGACGAACTAGTCCCTACATGATTGAGGGCTAAAAGATATAATAGAAGACCAACTACGAGTAATTACTCTATTCATGTTCTAATTACTAATCAGTTCATTTATTTAGCGATGAATATAACATGATTACCACACACATAATTGCTCTATTTTGCAAAGGCACATACTGTGCATATCTTAAACAAAACCTAATTATTACGTTTATCAAACATTGCCCAATTTAATGTTGCGGGTTCAAATGTGTGAAGCAACTCAAAAATAATGTTTGAATTTAGTGGTTGAGCTAAATATATAGTTAATTGAGTTTAAAGTTGGAACTTACAAAACTACAAAATATTTGGTTTAAGTATAAACATTTCTGGTAATAACCTGTTTTTGATAGTACAAACAAATTAATAAAGTGATGGAATTTAACTAAAATATATTTGTATAATGAAAATTAATTTTCATAACTAAATAGTTAAAAAAACTGAAGTTATATAAATTTTACACATATTTAAGGTTGTTTATGAGACCTCAAAGGCGACAGGTGGCGCCACCGAGTTATGAAAAACAAACACAAACATAAATGAAAGGAAACATGTTCTCGACCAGATTTTTTTGCTGTGAATCAATTGTTTAAAAAATTAAAACTGTATTACTGTTTTAATATCGTATCCTGAAATGTTAAAAACATATAAAATTTCGGTTAAAAAATGTATTATGTGTAATGTTTAAAATTATAGATATATACATATCTTTAAAAAAGTTGATTCAAAACTAAAAAAGGTTTTGTCGAGAACGTAACTTAGGGTATGGAGATGTGTGTGTTTTAGCTTTAATGCGAAAATTAAAGAAGTTGCTCCTAAAAATAAGCACATAAAATAGGATGTATCTATCTCTAGAGCATTTCTAATGAAATACCTGTGAAAGACTGCATATCAAAAAAACTATATCATCAATTTAAAAAACTGGAAAAACAGCCAATTATTAAAACATTGAAAACAAAATTTTTGATCTACGCGATATGAAATTGATCGCTATTTTTAATTAAATTTCCGTAAAATAAAAAAATGAAAAAAAACACACTTTTTCAATAAACTTTTCAAATTTCGAACCTATTTTTTTACGTTTATTTTTTAACTGTTTTATAGTCTTCAATTTTTGAGTTTGAAGTTATCAATATACCAATTAATACCAATATAAATTTGCACTCACAAAGTTCAAGAAACATATCTAATAACCATAAACGATGTTTATTATAAATATGTCTCAGACAACAACCAACATATGAAAAAAATTAAAAACATTTAATAAACTTAGAAAAGCTATAAGGAACTATATATTTAGAGAAAAAACATCAAACATAATATGGAAAGCAAAACAAGTTGTATCTTGTTTTTCAAAGTAAAATGTATTCAAAATATAACAATAAATCAATTTGACTTGCAAAATAAAGTAATTCAATTTTTATAACGGTTATACAATCAAAATATACATAGCAAAATTAATTTTTATTATGATACAATTCTTAAAATATATTTTTTAAAACCATCTTTCTAACATTGCCAGTTTCAACTGTATACGAAAGTATTCGATCTAATACTATTGTATACGACTGTATAAGTATACAAGTCATATATGATCCATAACATATGTTAGTAGGGTTAAAGTATGATAACATATACAGGTGCATGCGATACAATAAACATAAATACATACGATACTTTATTGTTTTGTCGGCATTAACTAAATCATATATTTTTCTTATCTATCATACATTTATTCGCCAATAATATGGAAACAACAAAAATTGGGATGTGTGAGCCACCATTAAACATATCACACAATTTAAAAACTGGAGCATCTGTGCTAGAAGTTAAGAGTGAGATGGATATATTGATATTTGAAAAATTGTAATAAGTTATGTCTAAATTAAATACAAGACGTATTGTTTATGTGTGGATATGTCTAAGGTATTAATTATATCTTCCATTGCACATATAGACGAATGCGTCATAAGCAATAAAGGTTAACTTCAACACTAACTTTGAAATATTTCAGCTCTTATGATAAAAGTAATTCATGCGTTAGACGGTTAAATTACATGAGATGAAAGCAGATGTTTGTTGTGATCGTTACCATAGCAACGGCGGTGTTGACGCCGTTGTCATGGAGATGCTGATGCTGATAAACAAGATTACCTAAATTATGTTTAAAATTTATTTAAACTTTTTTTGAAGGTTTATTAAGTTTTATTTATAATGAAATAAATTTAAAAAGTTGTTCTTACATTAATAAAGTTTAAAATATATTGAAGTGGATTTCATTTTTGTCATAACTTTTCTGTTACCTTGACTACCTGTTGCTCTCAAATATGGTTTTGTGCAAATCTCAACTTATTAAATCGCCTCCCTCAGAATCCCACTTTTGTCATTTTTAATTTGATTTTTCCAATTACTTTTGAGTTTCATACTTTTTCAAAATATTTTTTTAAAATTTTTTAAACCGTAATTAAATATATTTTTAAAACAATTTTCTATTCAAAATGGAAATTACTCAACGCACACTCGTTTCTAGTTATTTACCTTGCAGCTGTACACTCACACATAT